>VVHJ01012753.1:4974-16580 GCA_015107715.1 Tylochromis polylepis
GCGGAGTCTGCTTTGTGAGTCTCAGCAACCTAGATCCTCTACGGGGCTTTGTTTTGGCCCCTCTTTTCATTTATCTTTTCATCGGCACCTCTTTCTTGCTGGCTGGCTTTGTGTCACTGTTCAGAATCCGCACCATCATGAAACACGATGGCACCAAGACGGAGAAGCTGGAGCGATTAATGGTGCGGATCGGGGTATTCAGCGTGCTCTACACGGTTCCTGCCACCATTGTTATTGCTTGCTTCTTCTATGAGCAGGCCTTTCGGCCCCACTGGGAGCACAGCTGGGTCAGCCACAACTGCAGGAGCCTGGCCATTCCCTGCCCTATGCATCCCGGACCGCACATGACACCAGACTTCACCGTCTTCATGATCAAATACCTGATGACCCTGATAGTGGGTATCACCTCTGGTTTCTGGATCTGGTCTGGAAAGACTCTGAACTCCTGGCATAAGTTTTACACAAGGCTGGCAAATGGCAAACACGGAGAGACCACTGTGTAGAGTGAAAGCACATGAGTGTTGCTGGGATTATTATTTGTTTTATTATCTATACCTCATGTAATAGGTAAGTAGCACAGTGTTTGCCTCAGCTTTCTAGTCACACTTGCATGCCAAACTGAGGGTTGGATTTTGAGAAAAACACAAGGTGGATAAACACAGACTGAACCTGACTGTGTGAACAAATAACAGTCATGGCTATGGATGCCATGTGCTGAAATGCTCTCCTCACCTTCTCTGGTTCCTTTCTTAAAGCCGCCATAAACTCTGGGGAGTGATGATCCAGCAGCCAATAGAACACAGACTGAATGACTGGGTTTTTTTTTTTTTTAAACTCTTGTGAACATTTCGTGTACAGTTTTACAAAATTGTAAATAGTATTTGTAAAAACACATTATATTATTGTATTTAAAAAGTAAATACTTTACCTTATCTGCTAGTGTACTCAAACTAAGTAATTTTGCACTGTATGAATGCCACAAGCCCAGACAAAGACATGCCTGTTTTTTGTTGTTGTTTTTGAGTTTTCCTTTTCTGTTAATTTGTGATTATAGATTAGAACATTGTGCTGGTACTCTTAATTTACAGAAAACATGTGCAGAGTCTCCGAAGAATTTACAGATATCATCAAACAACGTCATGACTATGAATTTTGAACTTGTGGTTAAACAGGAACAGCATGTTTTGTGTGAGGTTTTTTTTCCGTCTTTCTGCTAATATATGTGTTCAGTATTGTTTTAATTATTAAACCCTGTCGTTAACGTGTGATTTTCTTTAATTAAAGCACAGCCACGTTGTTTTCTCAAGGGGTGAGGGTTGAATCACACCTGAACATCTGTTGCCTTAGACTGACAGGCAACAGTTAAAGGGATTATTGGAATTGTTAATGGAAATTAGCCACTAACACAAAACTATCCCCCAGGGAAATACAAGGAATCAGTGTATATTGAGGCTGTCGGTATAAACTCACTTCCCCAGTTAATCACTTACTCTGTCAGTATATTGTAAAATATTTAACATCTGTGGGGGGGGGGGTTATGCCTGAGCAACTAATACCACCATGTAAGAATGCAGCAGGGAACATATTCACACATGTACATGAAGATTGCCTTCGAGTGCTGAACAAAAATAAGAAACTTTTTTTTTTTTCTTTTGCCTGTTGTGTAAACTAATAGGAATCATCTGGCAAGACAAGCCTGTGCTGTTGCATAGGTGTGAAAATGTTCCTGCTTGTGTGGTCGGTGAAGGCGAAAGAAAAATATTCCGATTTGCTGTTGTTACTTCTCTGGACTCTCTGTATATTGTAGCAAGTTGGAATCCCCCAAGCTGCTCGTGGCTGAAACTCAATCGTCTCTGCAGTGATGTCATGAAGTAGATGGATGTGTAAGAGAAAGCTGATCCCTGTGCCTCAGAGCAGAAGCTCTGGGCGAGAGGCAGGCGTTAAGACAGGCATGCACATACTGTACTGTTAGTGCATTGATATTGTTGCATTTATATGCGGTCTATGTTAGTCTGCACCTCTCTGGGTAATATTCTAATTTGAGTTACAAGGATATACCTTTTCGACCTAAATATAATAACCCATCGGCCATGACATATTTGATGTTTGTCTTTTTTATATCCTTACCAAGGGTTAAATAAAGAAGGGTCGTAATAACAGATGGGTAAGAGTGATTAAAGGTAAGAACAGACACTCTAAGGGGGGAAAAATATAAATCTACCTGCCTCCTCTATTCTGCCCTTTTACACCATCTATGGCTCCACCCTCCCTGCCTCTCTCCGCTCAGATGAATGGGGGGAATGTGAGTGAGTCAGTGGAGCAGTGCTGGGCCTTTGCCTAGTGACAGACAGTCTCCTGTGCTGCTCACTTCAAAGTGCCGCTGAAACCTGACAAGCTTCATGTAAACAGTGCTGCCTGGCCCGAAGGCCCACTTCCTGCGCTATACTCAACTTAATGGCTGGCTTGTTTGGCTTTGCACTGAAGCAGAGAAACGAATGAAGTGTGAGAGAATCAAGAGAGGCGGTATGTGGGTGGGGTCCTAGTGGTGAAGAGAGTGAGATTGTTTTAGGATTTAGAAGAGGAGGGGTTTGGAGAGCGTGATGGAAAATTCGGAATTATTTGGTTGCTTTTGTCTTGTATAGGGGAAAAAAAAACAAAGAGAGAAAGAAAATGAGAATCCAAATGAGGAGAGACATGATTGTGATTTGGCAAATATTCTGAGAACAAAAACCTTTGATCACAAACCATCAAAACTAAATAGAATCAGATGCTGCTCCTAGTGACTTGTTCCACAAAAATAAATTGTAAAATATACTCTGTGAGTAACTCTTAAATGTTTTCTATGCCCAGTGACCTATCTGGGGTAGTTCAATATAGATTCTGCTTGGTGGAGTTCACAATCTCTATACACGGAGAGAACAGTTTGAAAATGTGAAGCATTATTAACTTTATGCGTAAAACTGTTAATATTATTTATGCAAGCGCTGGTAACTATCCGGAGTAAATTCTGCTCTCTTTAATGTTGTTTCCAAGTTTCTCGGAAGCTGCAGTCTCATGTTGTTGGTCTCTGATCTTAAATCTTGCATGCAGTTGGTTCCAGCTTGCTTAGGGGCAAGAAGGGACAAGTCAAGGATCATGAAGACAGGAAGAATGTTTCTAGAGTTCATATTATGATGTCGCTCTTATTAGACGAAGGCCTAGGCATGTCGGAAAAGGATCATGTTGTTAGTCAGTGTTCTCACAGGTTCTGTAGATCCATTTTTTTGAACATGCTCTAATGTACTATGAACATTTTTTTAGCGTGTAAACATTTTATCCAGCCTATGAAAGTGCTTAAACCAGACAAAGGACTAAGAAACAGAGGAAAATGGTTGGAAAAAAGGAAAGGAAGAAAAAAGGATCCAGACATGTAGTAAGCCTGTTTCTAATCAAATCTTGGCACAAAATCAAGAAGGAACCCATGCTCAGAAGGCCGGATTAGTTGCAGTCATACATTATCCTAACCATAGGAGAGTAGCTGAGGTTTTCCAGAGCACATACTCTATCTATTTGTCTTATATTCACTTGAAGTCTCAAGAGGACATGCCATATGTTCTTTCTCCTCATGCCATTGCTTTCAGAGTGGAATCAAGTGTAACAAATTGGCAGACACACGAAGGTTTAAATGTGTATTTCAGTTTTTGACTTTAATTCAGGGCTTCCAGCCATAAAGGGTCACATTGGAGAGGTGTCTTTTCTTTTGGTCATCTTTAAAATCATGACCTTTTTTTCCCTCATTGTTACCTCAAAAGCCATGATATTTGAAGAATTACATTACTTAATACAAATAACTTTGCTGCTTAAAAAAGTGATTTCAAATATATCCGTTTACTTTAATATTAATAGGGTTATTACACCACCTGCTACCCTGGATTGAATAAGTGAAAGGAGATGGATGGATGATAATTGGGTTTATAGGCATACATCATTTCTAACAAGATGTCCAGCTCTTCTTATTAGCGATCACTACACTCTGTTGGCTTACAAATCGCACCTACTTATACTGATTTCATCCTTATAGTGAATTCAATTACAGTTAAAACTCTAGAAAGCGTACCCAGCTTTACTTTCTCCATGGCTGATTTTCATTGATCATGCACACCATGTATCTATGTGCTATTGTATGCTCATAAGTGCACAGACAACGCAAAGGTGGCTTTGACAAGAATTCAAACATAAACTGTTGACGCTGACACTGGGATGTTGGGGGAGTTTATTTAGTCCCCTGTCTTCGAGGACAAGGGTGCAGAATCAGTGTAGAAAGTAGGGGAGTGCCTCAGAGCCTTTCCAGCTGCCGAAAAGAGAGGTGCCGACAGCTGCATGACTGATATTTTGGGAGCCTGCAGTAGGCCTGGGATAATAATGGTCTTGATTGGGAGGAGTGTGTTTGAAGTAAAAGGAATGGTTAATGTGCATCCGGACACCACACTATGTACACAACCATGTCTCTCTCATGAACTGTCAGAATGATGGTACAAGTAGCAAATGATAACACACACAGTGTTAGGGACTGAAGGGCAGTTTTTTCCTGCTTCTGTGTTGTTGCTTTTTTCACAACTGGATGTATTTATTTTTGTAAAGTTGCAAATTTCAGTGTGAGAAGTTATGGACACTATGTATGTACACGATAAAGCCCAAAAATATAAATTTATGTAGCAAAACTTGTGGTCCTCTGAGATGAAGTAGATCATCTTTTAAGTTATGATTAAACTAAATACATAGAGGCATTGGTATAATGTGTCATATATACAGTAACCACTGAAAGACCATACCAGAAGGTCTCAGGCAGTCAGCTTTCCACAGATACAGACAGGGCCCACACCATTTAGAGCTTTAAAAACCAACAATAAAATCTTGTGCATTGCAGTAATCAAGTCTAGAAGAAATAAGATCATGGGTGACCTTTTTTAAATAGGACTGTGACAGGAATGGTACAATTTTTGATTTCTGTCGAAACTGAATGAAACAGGAAATGACATTAGACACCTGTGTACCCAATGGAGTCAAAGATTATCTCCAAATTGCAAGCTTCCTTGCAAATATTTTTGAGACAAAGACCAGACTAGAAGAGAGGTCAATAGTAGTGCAAGGGGAGGAAGGTGCAATTATGATTATTTCATTTTTTTTTAGTCATTCAGCTTAAGAAAGTTTTTAGACGTCCAGACGTGTATTGTCTGCATAACAATGAAAATCTATACTGTGTTTCTGAAGCATTTGTCCAACCAGAAGCATGTAGGTTGTTAAAAAATAGAGGATCAAAGACAGATCCCTGGGTGATTCTATAAGACAATAGTGCATGAAGAGAAGAGGCATCACCGATCCTTACGGAGAATGACCTACTAGAAAGATATGAAATGAACCAATCCAGCGCCACATCACTGATGCCAACACTGTTTTTTCGAATGGCTGACTAACATATTGTGATTTGTGGTATCAAAAGCTGGGATAAAATCAAGCAGAATTAAGACAGTCAGAAGTGAGCAGCAGATTATTTGAGACCTTGACCAGAGCTGTTATCATGTAAGTGAAACCCAGACTGAAATTTTTCAAAGCTGAAATTGTTATTCACATAGTAAATCAACTAGGAGGCCAGTTTGGGCTTTTTTAAAATATATATATAGAGAGAATAAAAATGGCAGTTTGCAACCCATCAAGTTTTAAATGATTGTGTTGTGTCCAGCCCAGAAAGAGTCAAAGGTGCTGATAAAACCAAGTCCAGTGGCAGAAGGAAAACTCTTCATCTAGCTATGCAAGTAAAAGAGGTGACTAAGAAGTTCAGACCCACTAGTTATGACAGAAATGGTGCCAGACAAAACACACAGCCTTCCCAAGCTTTCTGTAGCAGTGGTTAAAGACTAGATCATGCTGACAGAGATAATCAAGAAATCATTCAATTTAATAGAGTTCAGTCTTTAGAGAGAGGAGAGAGCTCTAGGAATGAGTATTTTTACATCACTTCCTTTGCTTCCATGGAGTCAGCCATTTTTTTGGGACGCTGCAACAGCCAGCCAAACAGTATTAGAGAAAACTCCAGCATGCACTATTGCCTCATTATTTATTCATTATTTTGAAAGCTCTTTTATGTTTCACACACAGATAAATATCAGTGTTTCTATGATGGAAAGTTCTCTGTGCCTTCAAACCACAACTGATACACATTTACAGCCAACTTCCCATAGCAGCAGTTCACAGGGTATCAACAAGAAGTGAGTTTAACAGTAAAAGAGGTTAAAGATTCTTCAAATTGAGATCCTTCAAATTCATTAGAAGTTGAGTGAGCTCTGCAGTACAGTCGCCTGGAAAAAATCACTGCGACTAACAAACCATGCTGATGTGATGTTATAGCTTTGTTACTCTGAGAAGATGACGTCACTTGGGAGAAGTTTGCTTTCAACATCTCTCTGGAAGACAGACTTTTCACCATGTTAGTGTCCACACAGGACAGGCCTCTAGTCTGACACAGGGCTCACCTGTCTTGTTATGAATTTAAAGCTGCTGCTGGGTACTTTGGAATGTACGTTTAGTGTCAACTCCATACTTACAATACCACTGTATTAATTATCTTATTTTGGAACTGCAATCCGATCAGTCTTCTCACCTCTTACAGTTTAAGAATAGAGCAATCACAAATCTGACTTGTTCTCTTTTGGTATTTAAGCTTCTTTTTATTCCATGTCTTGTCATAACAATTGAGGCACTTTAGTCCTTTTCAGCAGGGACTAAGGTGAGTCTAAAAAGCCACATAATGCAACAGCTGTTGAAGTAATCACAGCTTTTAACTGACAGATCAATTAACCCCCTACAGATAATTCACAAGGCAGTAAAATCACTCTTATTGACCCATTAATGAAACATGGCAGCACTCTGAGCACCTGCATCTAAAGATAAACTAAGTTTATCAAAGAGAATGAGGTGGTAATACTCTAATCTAATCTGTTACTCTCTCATGAGCCTCAGTAGGGCCTCAGGCTTCAATGATGACTTACTGAGTCGGCTCCTCTCTGGCGAGTGCCGCCCCCCTTATTTTAATGGAGGCCCTCCTAACAACTCTTTCTGAGGAATTTACAGCCTTGGCCCCATCTCACTCCAGCCCAGGGCTGGGAAGGTGGGGTGAAAGTCATGCTGTGGCCTTGTACCAATAGAGCCAGCAATGGAAATGTACAGGCAGGGTGGCAGCAGAGCTGTAACGTGAACATTTCTGTGCTACTTAACTCAAAACGCAGCCACACAGGGTTCCACGTGTATTTAATACATCAATGATTTTAAAAAAATACATGAAATAACCTCGATGTCCACCTTAAGTCTCCAAGAACTGTAAGAGAAATGCTAAGATACAAACAACCAAAAAAGACTGCAATTTAGACAGCTTTTGATGTCAGTCAATCCAATAAGTGAAAAGGAAGGGATATTTCTAAACCTTAGAGAACAAAACAATCATATTTTGAGCCTCACAGCTGAAGTTCATTCTTTCAGTGTATGTGTGTTCACTATTGTGCTTCTGAGCTTGTGAATATGTGAGTAAATCTGTGTGAATGAGTGGCTGTTGAAAGGCTCCAGTTCTGTAGGTTCTCTCTGTAATTTCACTTTCTGCTCAGCATAATCACTTCCATGTGGGCCCTCTCCAACAACAGAGTATTGAAGGGGCCCGTTGCAAAGGTGGGAGTGAAACGCAGACACGTATGGGCTCACAAATGTTTTCACACACAAGATTGTCAAGTCCTGTCTCACTGAAGTGTCAGACAGCAGAAAAGATTCTGCCTCCATTTGCTTGGGTGTTACTGTAGTTATCTGTGGTTTAAGTTGTTCATATATAAACAGATACAGATTTTTTTTTTCTTTGACATCTCAAACCACAAATGCTGGATGTCTCAGATAAAATCTTAGTATTCCACTGTCAATTTGTGAAATTGCAGGAAGTCAGTTGCCAGTTTATGCTCGTTAGCAATTTCCTTTAGCGGTATTAAGAAATTTTGTGGTTTTCTTTTGCATCCTGTTAGTTTTTTGTGGTGGCTCCTGCCACACATGTTAAACCATTGTCCAGGAATGCCCTGAGGACCACTCACGGACAATGTGTGAAACCAACAGAGCAGAAAACAACACGGCCTTCTGCACAGCAGGGTCAGCATGTAAGAATACCTCTGCTGAACATATTTCCCGTGGAGATTATTGTTATGTGCAAAAACTCCTGCTAGGAGACCAAATATTGAAGGGTACATGTCAAAATATGTAAAGAGATGAGCAATAAAACAACTCCTAAAATCACAAATGTAAACGCTTTTACTAAGTGATCGATTCATGAATAAGTTTATAGATTTTTGGTGAACACCACCCCCTGCTGTTCATACACCGCTACAAAACAGAAATCAAAATTAACTAACAGTTAAAACATGGTGAAATTGTCTCTCGGCAGCAAATTAGACAGCTATTTAGTGCCCTATTGATTTGACCAACTGTCTCAGCAATGGGCAAAAGATGAAAACCAATACAATTCTAAAAGATAATTTATTAGTACAGTGATCATAAAAAACAAAACCAAAAAAAAAAAAAAACATAAAGCAGTGCTGTGTCCCACTTGCAAAAAGGGATAAAACACACAGTCCAAGGCCAGGACCAGCTATGCCAAAAGTCAGTTACACTTCACACGCCAGCTACAGGGAACAGCAGACCCATCACCCTGGCCTCAACAAGCCAACTCTCCCTTTAGGCTAGAGGGTATAGCAGGCCTTGGCCTGCACACAGAGAAAAAATATACTCAATTGCATCTTAATTGTACAATTCAGACGGCAGAAAACCAGAGTATGAGTTTAATCAAATACACCTGCCTTCAATTAGCCCAACCCAATCACAGCCATTGGCTCACAACAACTGTGACACACAAAACCACTCCCAAACTAGTGCCCATTTCCCACAGCAAATATGGAGGTGAGGTAATATAAACGATACTAGTCTACCATGTTACAGCCCACTGGGAGAAAAGAGTAGAGCCATCACAGAAAAATAAAATGTCCATCTGAAGAAGTACCACCACACAGTCAGTTACATAAATATTTAGACAGCTACTTTTTTTTTTGTACTTCAGTCCCCTATTTTCAGAGTATTGTAATTGGACACTGGGCTGATAAACAGTTTGATGGCCAGGTGAGGCATATTCCCTCATTATACAATGACAAATTAAATGGATAAATGATCTGGAGTTGATTCCATGTTTTGGACTTGCATTGGTATCTTTTAACTGGAATGCTCAATATAAGGTTTACAGAAATGTTGATGCAACAGGGAAAGAAAGCAAAATAAACCTATCAGAGAGACAGCAAAAAGCAAACCACACAGAATGCAAAACTGCTGGCAGATGGATGCACAAATAAGCAGAAACTGAAGGTGTCTGCAGCAAAGGCCTCACTCAGCATCTCAAAGGAAAAAAGGTACTTGGTGATGTCCATGGGTTTTAAACTTAAGGCAGTCATTCACTGCAGGTCAGTTTCATTCAGTTACAAAAACCAGTACTTATAGTTAATTGTCCAATTACATTTGAGGCTCTAACAAGCGTGGGGAGGGTATGAAAATGGCTTTAATTCATAAAAAAAATAAATGCTAAAGATGAAAGACTGTGTGATTTGAAATAAACTGTGGTGAATTGTGTCAGTGTGCAAACCCATACGTGGATCTGACTGTACTTACACGTAAGTGTAAACTAATTAACTAATAATAGGTACTGCTTGATGAAATATTGTCCACCTCTAGATGGCGCCAGTGTTCTCATTAACTCACGATCATGGTGAAAGGAAGCGGCATCTGTTAGTAGTAATGACTGTAGAGAACACAGTCATTGGTTAGTAGCAAGAGCAATAGCAAAGAGGTGTTAACAGCTGAGCATGAGTTTCCGAGTTTCCCAAGAGGACGCTGGGGTTCTTTTATTAATTCTTTAAATGCGTTTCCGGTCTTTGGCAAGTCAAAGGAAGATACAAGCAACTCTGTATATGCCGCCAATATGCCAATGAGCTTTGCTGGAAGAGTGAGCTGCTACTGCTGAGACATGGTGACTTTGAATCAGCTGAAGACAGAAGATGTTAAAATCAGGTGATGTAGGTTCGGGTATTTTTCAGTGAAGTGGGTGAATAGAATCCAAAGAAAATGTCTTGCAGTTTTTATTTTATGGTGAGCGGATGGTATGGCTGACCAGCTCAACTTAAAAATACAGCCTTATTGTCAGTATGATCGTCAATAATAATGATGATGATGATGATGATAATAATAATAATAATAATAATAATAATAATAATAATAATAATAATAATAATATAAAAAAGATCAAACAAATGAAAGACAACATAAAGTACAGGAAGCTTATGATGGAGTACCAAGAGAGGAACTATGGTACTGTACTGTATGAGGAAGTCAGGAGTGACAGAGAAGTACTGTAGTTGATGGTGGCGGTGCAGATCATGTATAATGACAGAGAAATATTGGTGAGGTGTTCAGTTCGTAATAGATGGGTTTAAGGGCATGGGATTACATCAGAGGTTGGCTCTGAGCCCCTTCTTGTTTGCAATGCTGATGGGCAGGTTAACAGATGAGTCTCCTTGGACAGATGACATTATGATCAGTAGTGAGAGTAGGGAGCAGGTGAAAGACTGCTTGAGATGTTGGTGGCAGTGGAGGTGGATGAATTTAAACACCAAAGGTCAGCCACTCAAAGTAATGGTCAGTGAGCAAGTGAGGTGAACAAAGGCAGGTTAAGTCGTTGGAGATGAGTGTCTTGGGTCATTTGTGACAGAAGGATAGCAGCAGGAGAGAGCAGAGAGATGCTAGTGAGACCTGCTGTGGTGTAGGGTTTTGAGATGGTGGCACTGACAAAAATTCTTTTCCCTTAATTGTTACACAAATATTTTGGCATACAAAATCTACAGAGCACCCACTGGTGCTCCTCCTCCTGACCATCACTTATACCTCCAACTGCTGCGGAATTACGTATTTCTGTATGTGCCATGATCCGGAGTTGTGATGAAAACCACAACTAGTCAAAGTTTTCACTCACTGTTTCTGTACTGTTTCGCTAGCTTAGCTTAGCTCGTAGCCAACTTGCTAGCAGCATGGCCTCTTCACCTGTTCCTCCTGCACTTTCCTGCTCTTTGTGTCAGATGTTTAGTTACTCCTCGGCCTCCTTTAGCAGTAATGATACTTGTAACAAATGTAGCATATTTGCAGCTCTGGAGGCCAGGATTACTGAATTGGAGACTCGGCTTCGCACCCTTCATTCACCCGTAGCTAGCCAGGCCCCTGTAGCTGGTGCAGCCGAAAATGGTGTAGGCCCCGCTAGCTGTTCCCCGGCAGACCCCAAGCAGCTGGGGAAAGAGGGCGGCTGGGTGACTGTGAGGAGGAAGCATAGTCCTAAACAGAAGCCCCAGGTACACCACCAACCTGTTCATGTGTCTAACCGTTTTTCCCCACTCGGTGACACACCCACCGGGGTTCAAACTCTGGTAATTGGTGATTCTGTTCTCAGACATGTGAAGCTAGAGACACCGGCAACCATAGTCAATTGTCTTCCAGGGGCCAGAGCAGGCGAC
>VVHJ01012754.1:3878-22968 GCA_015107715.1 Tylochromis polylepis
ACAAAGGGAAAAGGGGGGGGGGGGGGAGATGAATGCGTGAATGAATTCCTCCTTGAATAAGTTAGCTTCCATCCATCCATTCTCTTTTGCTTATCCAATTCAGGGTTGGGGGGACTAAGTTAGCTTTAAGTGAAAATTTCTTGGAACACAACAAAACAGTTAAACAGTTAAAACTACTGGAAAACTAATATAGTTGTATTTTCTCTGCTTGTCTTTTTTTCTTTTTTTTAAAACTCATTTGACAGGTTATAGCATGAAGTGTAGCACATTGCATTCTTGTTCAGTTACATTTGTTTCAATATATAAACTTGTTAAGTATCCATTTAAATGTAGAGGTTATTTTCATATTCTATTTGCTCTAGTCAAACTTCATCAGCACATTACATTTGTTGTGGTTTTAGCCTGTGCTGATCACACTGGGAAACGTAGCTTTTGATCAGCACAGGCTAAAACCACACTGGGAAACGTAGCTTTTCAGGAAACACTGTTTCCCACCTGCCTCACTGCCTCAGTAAGTCACCATATGTGGACTCTTTACCTGGTCAGAGTAGATCTCACTGCAGGGATGTTTCAGAAACTGAAACTTAGGTGACTGACAGTAATATGAGGTCATGCTATACTCGGTAAATGTCAATGTGTGTGTGTGTGTGAGAAAGCCAGAAAGAGGGAAGAAGGGATAAATTGGTGTAGTTTATTTTTTATCCACAAGAGGGAGACTCCTTCTCACTGAAAAAAGGCAAGTCTTTCTTCTTTGTTTTTCTTCTTCTGCAGTTCTCACATATGCATTCGCCTAAAATACATTTCAGGCAAATTAGAGCACTGTTTTCGACGCCTTTAAAAAAAACAAGAAAAATTCGATTAAATATCAGCCTAACATACAACCAGGAGCTGTTTCACAACATTAATACCAAATTTGCGTGACAGATGGTGCAGGCTATTGACACGTCTTAGAAATAAGTTTATCCACCTTTTCTCGGACAGTATGTCGTATTTTTGATCCAGTTTTTCCCCATTAACTTCTGAGTAGTTGTGGCGGTCAGTGGTGAGTTTAAACTTGGGGAAAAAAATAGATATATATGAGTTTTAGTCCATGTTTTCCTCTTGTTATATTTTCTAAAGGAATTAAGACACTGTGTTGGTTTTTTACATCTTTTATTCCTCCTCTAATTGTGTTTGATCAAAATCACGTAGTCTACATCACCTGTTGTTATCGAGCAGTTCTGCTGTGAGATTATTTACGACTGACTTCCTCTTATGTCCGGTCTTAGCCCACAGCATTCGCATTAAAATGCGGTCATTTTGTACTTTTTCTTTCCAAGATTTCAACACCAGCAAATGTCAAAAATCAGATTTGCCGAAATAAAATAAAATTCTGCGATTCTTCCACGTGACCTGCGAGTTAAACATATCCCCGGTAATTAAATATATCGCCGTAATTAATTTTTTGCATGTTACTTTCGCGTGCCTTTCCCCTTCCAAGAAGCATTATGTACCACGATGAAACTTGAAATAATAAAAGAATGACTTCGTTATAAGTCGTACAGTAAAAGTCTTGAAGATTTTATGAAAACCAGGAGCAGAGTTTGCAGTTAAATGTTTATTGATAAGTAGGCGCATGAAGAGTCGGTTCAGTTTCGGTTGGTGCTGAAAAGTAAATATAAAATAAGCTGCATTTGCAGGAATGGTTTTTATTCCTCAGTGTGATAAATAATTAGACATGGAAATGTGAATTTTCTTTGAATGTGTGCGTGTGTATCTTAGCCTTATTTTCCAATTACTTGAGATGCCTCGATCGTCTCCGGGCTCTTCGGACTTTGGTTTCTGCGGAGAGAGTCGATGGCCTGCAAATCTCAAAACGCGTCCGGTGAGCTTCTACTTTGAGACGCAGAACAACTATTCACCTAGAGGGAAAATAAGGGGACAAAGGAGTGGACGAAATGAAATGTAAACGTGGTCACCGTTCGGTCACTTCACGTCTTGTCTTCTCTTTGATTCGTAAAGGAAGACACAGTGGGTGTCTGGGGTTTCGACGCGTCCCTGCTTTTAATACCATATTTTCCACCGACTCTCTGAACGTGTTATGTTATCAGACTGCTTACTGTTTTCTCACAGCAGTTCATTACTGAACTTGGAATATTAACAAGATGCATATCGACCGAAGCTCATTTTATCCGTCTATAAAATACAAAGGAGTTCCGGTGATCTGCCAGTGCGTTCATATTGTCCGTGCTCGAAATAAAAAAAACTGCACCCAAGACATCTTTCATGATAAAAATGGCTTCATTGTTACAAAAAAAAAAAAAAAAATCATGGTCGTCACGTGAATATAATGTAACAATACCTTGTGGTATATTTCTTTTTGCAATGCACTAAAATTCCCATGTTGGTTTAGTGTACCGGCATACATTCACCCTGTAAACAACAAAAACAACAAGAACCAATTATCAAAAGGTCACAGCCTGATAAGCTTCCTGTGTGATGTGAAGGCAGACATTTGACATTTTGGGGTTGTTTTTCCTTCTCTCACTTTCTTACACACACAAGGAAATTCAGTTAAATTCAGAAGCGCAGGAATTCACGATGAATCTGTTTTAAAAACACAGAGGCTACATGCAAATATAAAACGGGTGTAATTTAGATTCTGCAGTGGATATTTTATTCAATTTCTTAGAATATATAGCATTTATAGCTAGTAACTGTAGTCTTGCATCTTCATTTCATTTTAAACCTGACAAAAAAGCACTAAAAATAAATGAAAACAGTTTCTGTCTTGCAGCATAATTATTTAGAAAAACTATTAATCTTTTGTACAATTTATCTCGATTAATAATGAAATTCTGTGCAAAACACAGGCATGAATCCTTGCATTTTTTTTTTTTTCTGTAAGCATATTTTTGAGCTTTGAAAGATTAAATTCATGAAAGGAAAGAAATGGACAAGATTAAAGACAAAAGAGCTTTAAGTAAATTTCAGTTATTTAACATCCGAGTTGTGCTTCTCTACATAAACAGAAAAATACGACAGGAAAATTCAAAACCAGTTTTGAACAAGCTTAAACAAGCACCCAACTGTGAAATCAACTTCAGAGTTTGAATTTCATTTTCTTTGAACTTTGAATATATAAAGTTTCAGATCTTTATTCTCGCGTGAGTGTGTTTGTGTATTTCTGAGTCACCTGCGGTTGTGAGGAAGATAATATTCACCCCACTGATGTCTCTCACTTTAAGTCAGCATAAAATGGATATTAGAAATGTTAAAGGTTGAATGGTAGCTCTGTGCAGGGTGAGATGATGATTGGAGGTATTTCACGTGGGTGTAGGATTTGGACTGTGTTTACTTGTATTTCACGTTGTAGCTTTGCTGTTGTTTAGGAAACCGAGCTTTAAGCTGCTATAACTATGAACCACACAAAATAAATGTATAAAGGGTGTATTGGAAAATAGAAAATAATTGAACTACCCCAGCAAATAAACTGATAGTTTGGCAAAATTTTAGAAAAACATTTTTTTATGCCTTGCTCCTGCAAATGATATTTCCAATTTATTTTTCCCTTACACTGCTTTAAAATGAGAACACTTGCAGTTTAAAGAATAACACCCGAGTCAGTACAATTTAAATGAATGAAAACAGCAGCAATAAAAACTTCATGCTAATATATAACATGATTCTGGATGTGACTGTGTGTAAAATGTATTTATTTTTTGGCAGACCTGACCAGTGTGAATGATTTCTTCTGAGAAAGAGAGGTGTTTAAAGGGCCGCGTGGTCTTTAAGGAATTGTGTAAATTGTTATTGCTGTTATGTTGGATGCGCTGGATTTTTGGTATAAAATGTGTGCGATATTTTGCTCGGTATAACTGCTTTACTGCCCTTGCTAATTTAACTTTAAAATAAAAATTTTTTTTTAACTTGTTTACATTGAATTTTCATCACTTTTTACTCGAACACTTGTCTGGTTTCTCAATGTGAATTTGCGGTTTTCTGAGTATGGACAATTCTGTACCAGCAAGTGCAAGAACCGATTGCAAAGACTGTTAACATTTGAGTCCAAATCTAGCAGTCTTGATCCTTACTTCACTTATTTCGTAGTTAGACGTTGATTGTTGTGGATTTGTGGTTTCCAGTGTTTGTGTGTTAAAACAGGCCAACTTGGCCGTGATTGCTGAAGTGACTAGTGTGACTTTGTTATTCAAATGTTAATTAAAGCAGTGTTCCTGTTGCTGTGAACTGCATGAAGCATGAGGATGCAATGACAAAAATGAGACGTATCACTTCACTTATTTCTTTGTGTAAGATCTCTATTGTGTACAAAACAAGCTAATAATTTTCTGAGTTGACTTATATGTATTTAATTTTTAATAGAATTACTTGCTTTAGTACATTTAATTAAATTCATGTGACTTGTTTGTGTTGTTTTACATCTTCATTTAGGGAAAGCACACTAACAGTAAACTAGTTAATGGATGTTGCCTTCTTAGGTTTAATTGGTTTTCGCTGAAACTATAATTGAGGCAGTGTTGTTTTAAAGGTCCCGATTTTTGTTGTGGAAAAAAAGATGAACTAAAAATTGCAGCTCTAGATATTTCTCCTCCTTTGTTGTGAAGGACGTTCTCTGTGCCTTTGATATTTGTAGTATCCACCTCACACTCGACTGAGCTGCATTTTAGACCAAAGAGTAGCTTTTTCGATGTTGTGTGTGGCAGAAGCACTCTTGTGCAAACACATCTTAGCCTCACATTTAAGGTGATCACCGTAGTGCTTCCTCCTTCATCAGATGACTGCATCGACAGACTGCAGGCTTTTTATCTCTGTACAGTGAAGATTAAAAAAACAAATCTCTTTGGACTCAGAGGACTTTTTATTTACAAAGGCTGTCTGGGTTACTGGGTGAATTAATTGCATACTTTTTTTGTTTGTTTGGTTTCTTTTGTTCAATTTTTTCACCCTCTCTCTCCCTGAACATGATTGTCATGAGCGGGTCCTTCCATAGATGAAGGGGGGAAAGCACTCAAATTCCCACATGTATCAAATAAACCTGCACAATGCTTGCACAATGGTGCATTTTTTTCAAATCGTATTCATCTGATCTGGGGCGATACCTTCTGCAAAATATGTGGGCATCAAAGCACCATGTGTTATACTCTTGTGGTTTTGAGCTGCTGTGCGTTAATGATAATACAACTGCCTGTTTTTGTAGAAGCGATTGTTGACTCTCAAGCATTTTGGATAATTTAACCGGCTTTTTAATTAACTAGTGTCCTTTGAGAAGTTATTTCCTAATCCAGAGACTTAATTATATAATTTAAAGGAGAACTTTTAGCTTTGAGGTTATTTTGCTGTCCATATTAAATTAAAAAGTGATCGTTTTGTAGGTTTTTGTTTTTTTTAAATTGTATTTTATTTTATTTTTTACCCCTGTTGTATCCCATGTAGTTATACATTGACTATCTATCCAGGGATAGAGGACTCAACTGTCTGCATCCCTGACTTTGCTTTGATAACCGTTTTACTGTTGTTGAACAGAAACACATTCTCTGTAGTTTCATTAAAATTGTACTGATATGAAATTAAATGCATCACTTCACTCTGCAGCTGCTGACCCTCCAACTGATTTATACTTAGCAAAAGATGTGATTACTGTTCCTATTTAGGAAATGAAAGTCTTTAGGATCTATTTACTTTGATTGGATAAATGCAGCCGTTTCTGTCACAATTACGGGAAATTATTCCTTTTATTTAAAAGTTTACAGTCATGGGTTTGGTTGAGTTGGATAAAGGCATGTTGCAAAGGCAAACATTGTTTCTCAGTCACAGAACTCCAAGCAAATCCTGTTTATTAATCTCGCCAGTGCTTAGAAACTTGAAATGTGGCTGTATTTGTAATTTAGCACTTCAATATACAGCTTCAGTTTTTAAAAAATATATATTTGAGAGAACAGTTTAAGGTAAAATTGTGACTCAAAACTAAACTAAATGTTATTAGTTTTGCTATAATGAAGAGAAGATTGGAGATGAAGTAATGTTTGTCCAGTGTGCATGCTCAGGTTATGTAAGGCCACCATGCACGGTAATGCTGAATCAATAACAGCATTAAAAACACATCACTTCCAGTATTTACCTCTGTCAGAGATGTCCTAAAATAACTGGATCACCTAGTGTAGTTGATTGCCAAAGGACATAGTTTCATGTAAAGGTCTTATTTAAATTACAAGCCTATTGTAATAAAACTTTCATTACAGTTTCTATTATTATAGAAGGGTTCATTGTTTTTTTTTTGTTTTTGTTTTTTTAATGTGTGGCAGTTGGTGTGCACTAAAACCTAATGTTTGCGTCAACCTAAGCTTCATAAGGAAATCAGGCAGGGATCCTGCAGTGAGGCAAGGCGAGCTAGGGAAATGAGAGATTATTATCATTAAGTCATCCTGTCCCTCATGGACCTACACGCCCAGAACTGCTAACACCCTCGTACATCACACGCAGGTAAACACAAAAACCTCACAAACCTACAATCCTCACTTTGTCTCTCTCACATCCAGCACTAAATCCATCATTGTGGCTTTCTACATTGACATTTTGTGATTAATGTTTGTGAAGACTATAAAAGTCTTTGGCACAGTGAAAACCTCATGGGTCACCTTGATATATTATAAATCTGTGCGTGCATACTAGTTTTTGGCACCCAAATAAAACGATAGTCTCTCTTTACAGGTGTCCGTGGATCATAAAATTCTTAACTCCAAATTAATTTCTGCAAAATGTCCGTCTTAAAGTGACTATTAAGTCCTTCAATTAATTTAAATGTTATGGATAGCACTGATTTTTTGGGGAGTCTTGGGAAAGAATAGGATGGGGATTAGGGTGTGGATGACACATGGGTCTTTTTCGAGGTTTCCATGAAACGTTAGTGATTTCAGTGAGATAACCTTGGGTAACACTCCTTCAGCTGGTTGCAGCCTGCCATTGGTGAAAAAAAATTACACCTTTTAGACAGCTAACAGGCAACGATTGTGTTATGTCCCAACATATTCCTTTCAATTCAGAAAGTCTTATCTTAACTATCAGTGACTCTGATTTTGGGATCTTGGTGATAAAACTAGTTACCAAAGGCCACGGATTTCATGTCTAGTTGCTTTGACCAACCTGGTCAACCAAACTGCTGATTAAAAATGAGCCATCCACTGCTGGCTAAGGAAAACTGGCCAGATTGACCAGTTTGACTGTTATTCCCAAAACAGGGTTACTGACTTTGGTGGTCTCTGCAGTACTGTGAGCACACATAGATCATTCGTTATTGACTAGTAATAACGTTTTACCGTGAAACTAGCCTCATTCTGTTTCCATCCATACAGTAACATATACAATAATCGTGTTAGTACACTCAATGTCTTTAAGTCTGACAGATTTTTGTGTCATGAAATGTTAGATTTAATGAATAAATATGGGGCTCAGTTTTTCCCTGCCATAACTGTAAAGAGAAACCTTTGAAAGAGCATGCAGACCTTAACCTTGGGGCATAAAATTGTAATCCTTAATTTTATGGTCTTGTAAATTCTAATGTAAACCTGTTATTTGGCTCCAATTGCATAGAAAATGGAGATGTATAATAGATTAAGACTTTTATTGCTGATTTTCTGGGGAATTTCAATTAAAAAGAGGCCTCATTTAGTTAAAAAATAGCTTACTTAAATTTGGGTTGACACCCATCAGAAATGAGCCAACAAGATCGATCCACTAATGGGCGAGAGTTTTCTTCAGTTGTAACCACATACAATAGTGGTTGGGTTTTTTTTCTGCCATTGTGCAGTAAATTCAGTAAAAATTAACCACCTGGCTCAAAATGTCACTTTTCTCTCTGCAATTTGATGCATTTCCTGATGTTCCACGCATTGTTAGCATGGCATTTAGAGCAGATGAGCGTGACCTTTGAACGTTAACATTGAGAGAAAAACTAATTTGAATCTTGCACACAGCTGTAAATAGCAGGTACATCATCCTGTTACATATCTAAAAATATGCAGAATTCTGCAGGAGTGTGTGTGACTTCACATTATATATTAATCATTGTGCACACAATGATGGAACAAATGATGAGAAATCTGTTTGTTGATCCTGATGGCAAAGTGAATGAGGTAGATTATTTCTAACTTTTAATTTTATTATTTTGTTTCTTTGATTTGTTGAAATGTAAAAAAATAAAATAATCCAGCTGCTACTGTGTGCTGTTGCATACCATTCTATATACTGGCTTGTCAACCGACTGGATCAATATTTGGAACCAGAGCTGAAGCTTAGTTTTAGTAGCTTTGGTTAAAAACGCTTTTACAGTTAAGAAATGATTAAGGATAATTGTGTGGTGTTCTTTAAATTGATTAATTACAACTAGTATAAAAATCCACAGAAAAAGAGATGTGGAGAAAGATGAAAGCAAGTGAAAAAATAAGCCAGATGAAGTGTGGAGAGTTCAGGTGAGGGGAGTGCGTGGGCTTTAGTTGGTGCCACAGATGGTACACACATATACAGAAAATGTTAAATGTCATCATGACATCTCCTTGAATAGTAAAGCCTTGTCTGAAACCCACAAACCTTTTCTCAGTTTTGTTTTTCAGAAGTTGTCAAAAAAAAAAAAAAGCCTTGGTTCACCTTGACACTGTCTAAAAATGTTTTGCGCCAAGAATTGTTCACATTCCTGGAACACATGAAGAATCATCGCCACAACTCACCTGTTTATTTATCAGAAACAGTCAGTTTACGATGGATTCCCCTTTCACAGGCCTGCCTGTTCCTGTCTACCAGTCACACTGCGCAGTGCAAGGAAATGATCTGCTAATTTGAGGTAGAGAGAGATCATGTGCCGAGCGATCACAGGCGACCTGCTTACTGTCTGCCTTTATCTGATCTGCCTCTCACTGATCTAAAGTCGTGTCATCATTAAAGCAGAACTCTGCCTCATCTGCCTGAACTGGACTTTCCCAGTATCACTTCTGACTACAACCGTTTCAAACGCAAACAAACTGCATAATCCTTCTCTGGTGATGTGCTGACCTGCCTGGGTGTAGCTCTACAGTAAGGTGTCAAAAAAGCATCTAAGCATCTGTGTTTTAAGTAGTTATGTAAGCTGAGAAATCTTTTTTCTTGTTCTTGTTTTCTGGAAGGGAATTTATTTGTATCTTCTTTAATGTATTGGAGGTTTTTGGAAAAATCTATTTCATAGTGTGCAAGTTGGCTGCTAGGTGCAATGGAACTGTAGTACACAACTGGCAAATATTGACCATGGCATTAGTTCAAGCATACCACAAAGTAGAGTTCTCACGATTGGAGCTTACTTACATACAATCTCACAAAGTGTGTAAGTAAGCTGCAATCCCAGCAGATCTGCTGATCTGGCCCACGTCAGCTTAAGATTTGCCAATTGGTAACTGGGAGTGTGTAACCAGTTGTCTAATCTCATATATAGTGTGCCATTTTAGCAGATGTTATAACCAGCCCACAGTTGCTGTGCTTGTGCAAGTCACTTTGCAACCCACCTCCACCCTAACTCCTTTTCTTCCTGTGTTTAATTTAATCAGTGTCATGTCTGTTGGCACCGTTCTGTGCTGTGGTGAATCTAGTTGCTCTCCACCTCCAGCTTTCATGCATGCGTATGAAAGGGTGGGAAGGTAGAAAATAGCACAGGTGGAAATAATGTCATTGAAAAAAAAAAATCTTTTATTCATTAAAGATGCTGAGCAAACCATGCATAAGCAGCTTTAATGAACCCGTTTGTACCTGTGGCCTATAAATCACGGGAAAACTTGATGGGGGCCTAGTCAGGAATAGCCTCAGACCAAAATAGAAATGGCAGTCTCTCAGAAAATTAAAGCCAGGCAGCAGGTACTACTTGGCTGACACAACAGTGTGTTGATGAATGAAGCCAAACGTGCAGCTTTGGAGTGTGTTGATGCTGCGGTGAACAAGGTGGGGGGGAAAAGAAGAGACTATAAAGTTCACCACAGGATCAAAACATAATTTAATGTTAATTGTACCCACCACTTACAATAGCAAAATACGGTAAAGCTGAAATCAACAAATCTAGAAAGCTTTGACTGGATTATTTTTTAAATTATTTAAAATAACGTAAATTTCCTGTAAAGATTCTAATGGAAGGCTACAGTCTGGCAGAGAAGACACATGCTATACAATAAATCAGTCTTTTTCTTACTAAGTCAGGCAATTATTCATGTCTGAAAGTTACTACAAAGCCACCACTGTTTGCTTTTTAGGTTTGTTTTCAAGTAAGGCTAGAATGAGCAAACTCCCCTGCCTTTAAGGCTGAAGAAACTCTTTCGAAAGCCCACTGATTAAAGCCAGACCTGCCTAGTGCTCAGCAGTTTTCATCTGAACCAACTGGTTTGTTGGACAAGCATCCAACATATAGTAATTATACTGTCATTAGATACATTGACATTCACTTACTGACCAAGCTTTAGTAAGAAACACTTTGCAAGTTGGTTGTGTCACTTTTAAGCCTGGAAGAAAGTGAATGATGGCCACAAAAAAAAAAGGTCCATGCTCCTCACAAGGACCTTTTGTCCAAGGCATAAATTCTCATTATTTTTTGATGCCATCCACATTCACTTTTGTATGTTTGCACAATGAAGCATTATATTCACAAAATGCTTCAGGCTGGTTTGGCATCATTTCACAATCATTAGTTTATCTACATTTACTAGTCAGATAAGATTTCCTCAAAAAAGGATGTTGTGAAATGACGACTCAACATGTCACAGCGAGGGTGGGTTTACTGCTGACAGGAAAACTACCTGTCTGTTAGTAAATTTCTCACAGTGACTTGTCTTGTATTTAACGTCTGAGTATTCATTGTCTTAATTTTCCTCCACATCTGAGTTGACTGCTGCTCATAGCAGTAAAAGCATCATTTTATTTTAATGGTCAGATTAAAAGCTAGCAAAGTTTTTGATGTGACAGCTGACAGGCTGGCCCATGTGAAAAGTAGCTTGTTAGTATTTCCCCAACTATTTTTTAAGTTTTGAATTGCCAAATCACTGGGGTGCTCACTTCTCGAATGGGAAAAAACAGTGTACGTTTGATACAAAAGTGCAAAATCATGCAGTTGATTGTGACTATTTTTTCTCTGCAGGGGAAAATTGCCTGTGAATTTTAGAAAATGTTACTGGTACTCATTTTGCATGAGTATTAGCAACATTTGCATTTATTTTAGTTCATTCATTTCTTGCTAATGTCTAATTGTAATTACCTGGTGAAGAACTCTACTAAGATGCTGGCTTTTTTGCTTTATGCACTTGCTCTTGAGATCATCATTGCAGTTGACATTTTTTGGCTCTGTTACAGTAACTGGTTTTCTATCTGCTTTACCTTAGATAATATATCACCCAGAAGATAAGACAGGTGGAATTTTAGCTTGGATGCACAAAAAACCTGAGCTGCCTATAAATGTTTGAGTCCAATTTTAGCTGTGCTATCTTACTTAAAGATGATGTTGCTGTTACCCAACACCATGTTGACAAAAAAAGTTTTAAGACTTGCACTGAAAGGTTGAGAAGCTCTTCTGTAGGAATACGAAAACCTCTAAAGTGCACTGATGTGTCAGTATCGCTTTGAACTCATTCTCAGTTGTCAGATAAAATGCAGCAAATGTAAGATTTTTTTTTTTTTTCCAGTTCTGACAACTCGACTACGTGTCTTGGACTGCCAGTTGTATTACAACCACAGTGAAGAAAACTATCAATGGGCTATGTCATATTTGCAAATTGTAGGAAACCAGCACATCACATGAAATCTGCTTAAGTCTGACTAAATATGTAGACATGCAACAAAAATAAGCTTAACAAGGTTTTTGTTTTGTTTTGTTTGATTGTGTCCTTAAAATCTATTGACGAAATCTTCATTGTAGTGAGATTTTATCCTCAAGCTTTCAGATTAACTTTAAATTATTCTTAGAACTCAACTTGAATTTTTGGCCTGTTAAATAATATTGCTATGCTGACAGAGTCTGTCACTTGTTTTACTGTATGGGGTTCATACTGAACAGAGACAGATAAGCAAACATTTTTTAAAGACTATTCACTGTCTTATCAACATTAGGTCCCAACCATTGTTTGTTTGTGTGTGACTCTGTGTGCGTGAGACCTTTCCCACTTGTGGTTGCCTCTCTCCTAGACCGTAGGAGGCCTGCAGTCTTTCACATCAGGACAGCTAGACGTCTGCATGCCACCAACACACAGAGACACACTTGTGTACACACACACACACACACACACACACACACTGTTCTATGATGTACAGTCTGATAAACAGACAAGAGGAGAAAAAAAAGTGCCAAGGTGTAAGGGCACACTGTAAGTCAGATAGTCAGTTTACCTCCCACCTGCCCAGATAAAATCAGCTTGTTATTGTTAAAAGATGCAGCAACATGTTTAAAGTGTAAATACTGTAGGGATGTTTGAGGGGAGAAAACCTGCTGTGCACAGATTTAATGTTTCTGCAGTAGCAGTTTTGTAGATGATGTAGCATTTTGCACGTTCATACAGAACTTACACAAGTCCTAATGTGGTGTATAGAGAGGCAGGTAGACTACCATAAAGGAGACATATGCAAGTTATATATGTTTAAAAAAAACCCAGATAAACATTTACCCACATAAAGTGTCACTGGTTTGATTCTTGCAAAGACCTTAAACTACATTGCCTTTCCAAGTGAGGCACTGGCTCCGTACTGGCTTTGATCAAAACGCTTTATTATTTATTATTATAATTATCAAGATGCTAACTCGTTGTTGTTGTTGTGTTGTTTTTAGTTGTTTTTTTTTTAGCATGGTTCCATTTCTATCCCTGTGTGGAAAAGTAGTTAAAGGTAGTTTGAAAGGGGCTGGTTTTGCTATTTGCGTGTACAATATGGAGCAAAGGTGGGAAAATTTATGGGTTTCAAAATTAATATAATTTATCTTGAAAATGGCATATACAATGTACTGATCAAAATTCTTGGCAAGCCATCAAATAGTTTGAGAGAAAATCTCTACTTGATCTTTTTTACATTAACTGTAGATTGCTTCCACTTTCTGGCTTGTCAGATTTGTTACTGACCATGTTTTGTAACTTCCATAATAGGAAACATCTGGTTGTTTGTTTTTTGTCCTTAAATATATAAATGTATGTTAGTTAAAAGTAGACAGGGGGTACTGGAGATGGGAGAGACCTGAGTTTAGTTAGTCGGTTCCAGTTAGGCGCTCGTCTTGATTGTTTGTGAGCGTTGAGTCAGAGAATATCTTGAAATGAAATTCTGCACTTTGAGCCAAGAGTTCTTGGCAATGATATTGCGGCAGATTTAATAGAGTTGGGTATATTAGGCTCTCGCACCTTATGAAATTTGTTATAACTCTATATAAACTAAGGAGAATCAAGCAGACTGGCCTCATTGTTTCAGAACATTTAAACTTTGCATTTAGGAAGAGAGTGGGAGTCAGTGGTGCACAAGACTTTAGGCTTCATTGCACTTGGAAACAGCAGGTAGTTTTGTTTTCTCTTGGATTTTTTTGTAATTCTTTGCATTTTAATGAAATACACGGTGAATTTTAGGTTTCACTATGGATTGTATCACTTGTCATATGTCAAAACTACGTTTGTACTTGTAAGAAAGAACATAAAGTTTTGTTATGAAACATATTTTAAGCATTGACCAACCGTCCTAAACTGCTGATTAGTCAATTTTCATATTCTTAAGACAAAGCAAAGAAGCACATTGACACGGCATCTAATGTTTTATTTTAATTAGTGATTTCAAAGAACATTCAAAATGGCCAAGCTCAGATAATTCTTTTTTTTTTTTATCACTGTCAAATGATTGATTAAATGTGACGGGAAGTTAGATTTTTCAAATTCTTGCCAGGATGGAGTATGTCTCAGCCAATAGTGGTAGATGTGACCTATGTTTGACGTCAGACTTGCATGCCAGTCAGACAGGTGGGTTTGGTTACTGGCCTTATTCCAGACGGCTACTGGTTTATCTACTCCGGCAGTCTGGAGACAGGGAGTTGTTGGTTTATCTACTCAAAAGACCAAAGCTTAAAGTGCAGATTGTTCTGCATCACTAAAACTACCAGAAAGATGTTTAATTGCTCTACTGAAAGAGACGAGATGTTTTGTTTCCCGCAGTGGTCAGAGTTCATTATTGAACAATAATTTGTGAGTCTTTATGATTATATATGAGCCCTTACATGCTAACTAAACCTTTAAAAGGTTAAATTGAGTTTAAACTGAGGTTAAACTGAGTTTTAATGTATGAATCTACACAAAGACCCTTAGTGTAATCAGAATTTAAAACCCATGAATAGATATTAAGTGTTAAAATCATTCAGTCTACTATGCATGTGTTCCTCAATTCCTCAGAGATCCATGTAATGGATGCGTATGTTTTACATAATTTATCTAAATGTGTCAATTTCAGCTTTCTGTCATGAACTGGCAATAGCATAGAACAAAACAGGATATTACTTATTGTGCTGATCACATGGTTAGCAGACATTTGAATGGAGTTTTGCTATGCTTGTTATGTCCCATTGTTGCTTGTTGCTGGGGAGCATTTCCCAGTAGAATGACCAGTGACGTGTGAAACTGCTTGTTCAGAGTTCAGCAAGCAGGTGCTTAAATGTACAGGTTGTCAGGTATTTCTTGTGTGGTCTGTTCAAAGGTCACTGCACCATACTGAAAGTTCAGCATCCTTGAAAACCCCCAGTATGCTGTGTAAAATTCTTCATTCATCTTTGCACACATGATAGTGGTTTAATAAACTTGCATCAACTTCACCTGATTCACTTCCCCTCAATGTGGGATACTTAAGTGACCTTCCATAACTCAAATAGATATCTATGTTAGTCATCAGCATGATAGTAAGAGACTGAATGTCAAGGGAGACGCAGTCGATTGTAATCTCTTTCTCTTTCTCATTTTGTCTGCACAGTGAAAATTAATAAAAAGAAACAAAAAGAACTCTTAGGTGTCTTACTCAGTCTTCAACTTCATGGTTCTTTCTTATGAATTATTTTAAGTAGTCAATCATCATGCTCAGTGGAGCAGAGGGCCCAGAACACAGCATATGGGCTTTTAAAGTGCAAGGGAAGGGCGTTTAACTTTGAATCTTCTGCTGCCAGCAGACCACCTGGTTGCTTCTTACTTGAATTATTAGTCAGCACAGCTGCAGCACAAAGCAAATAAAATGCAATGTGTTTCTCTTGATTTGTACATTTATTCTTACATTATGCACTCACTATACTGTGTCTGAGATTAATCTGGCTTATTTTATAATTCCATTTAACTGCTTTATGTGGTGTTATCCATGCTAGCTCTAGCGTGGCTCATGGGAACCCTTCAAAAGAACAGAGACATTATTAATGTTATTAACAACTGTGCTAAAGTAAAACATATCTGGGAGTGAATAATTATCTAACTATGTCCAGCTGCTGCTATGTTTTCCCTGCAGGAGAGGTTACAGATGTTGGCAAATGCTTTAATATAAAATATACAATTGTGCCTGCAATTATATTATTGTTTTATAAACCATTTTACACTTGCATACTATTAGAGAACGCTAATGGAGACTTACAGGAGGCCTGAGGTGTTGCTTAAAGCTTTAATCAACAAGTCTGATCCACTCATTCATAAATTCATGTATTACTCATCATACTCTACTCCATAGTGAACAATAAATTACACTTTGGACACTTAGGAGTCATCATTTTGTCAGTCCCTACAAGCAAAGACGATTTTTTTTCTTTCTTTTTTTTTACTAAACATAGTCTGCACGTCAGGGGGGTTCACGAGTTTTGTTTTGATGTCTGTGGGGAACAATTCGGCAAATAATTTTAGGTACGTCATATTTTGACAGTCATTCATACATTTCAGTCATTGTTAGTTGTCCGGGTCAACCTCAGACCATCTGTATTTAAACATACAGCGCACACACGTTTGCGTTTAGTTTGCTCATAATGGTAGTTTTTGAGCCGAGCGAGAGTTTTACTCATTCACTTTCTCCACGTAGTTTTTCTGAGCTTGACTTTCTCTACGTCGTATTGTACTGCCAGCTGCAGGCAGGCAGGTTGTGTTATTAGTCACAATGAGTAAAATTCAAACCGCTTGATTTAATCCTTTAATACCAGGCTTCGCTGTGAGCGAATTTAAAGGATTAATTTGTATAATTCAAAACTAACAGGGTAACACAGTTTATTAATATAGAAATAGTGTTGCCTATATGTTCATGCAGCAGGATGTTTGTTCTTGAAACAGTTAGTGTGGAGGTGAGTGAGGCCTAGTCATAGGGTTTTTCTTCTCACCACTTCACAGTACTTTCAGCAGATGGCGGTGTGTCGTTTTGACATCTCATTTCAAAATGGAGATGTTGGCTGTTTTGAGGCCATAGCTCTCCCAGGCTCTGTTCTGTGTGCAACCTCCCACATCCCTGCTCTGTCAACTGAGAGATAGGTATACACGCACCACAATTTAACCCACGTGTCTTTCTGTGTTACTTTTTCTCTTTTTTTCCCTCTTTCATACCGTTTTATTTTCTTTCACTTTTCTCAGGTTTCTGGTTTAAAGAAACATTCATATGCACACCAAAGGGTGAAAAGTAGATTTTTCTCTTTTCCTCCGCCTGCAGTGAAACTGAATCAAAAAGAGAACTACTTTGATCGGTGAGGCATTAAAGGTGACATGATTCAGACTGAACCCACGTTTTAGAAACTAATGGTTCATAGTGAAATGTAAAGTATGACTGGTAAATGTATTGCAGAATTTATGACAACCCCTTTTTTTTTTCTTTAATAGATAGATCAAAAGCTTCCCACATTTCTTTTGAATATAATTTTACCTGTTTCAAATTGTTAAGTCACCAGTCTTTTTTACTTTCATTTTTGTTTCTCATTTTGTTCTGTGTATCGTCGCAGGCTAAAATATGAGTGACACCCAAATGTAGGGAAGTAAAGTTCCTAGAGCAAACATTGTATTTTTGCTAAATTTTATTTGTTTATTTACAGGCAGAAATTATTAGATTGCTCTTATTTATGGAAACTCTTTATTTTGGTGACAACTCCTTTTGTCTTCTCTTTCTGCTTCTTTTTTGTATTTTTTTCTCTTATACTTTTCCCCTCTTTCAAAACATCAGCGACAGAGAGAGAGAGGAAAAGCAGATTTCAGCGACTGTTGTCTCATCCTCTGAGCTTCCTTTTGAGTTTTTGAAACACACACCGCGCCTGATCGCTTCAAAGCTTTAGCCTCAACGTCTTCTCTTTTGCTCTCTGACTAATTTTCATAGTAAATGATGCAGCGTAAAGCTGATCTGTCTCTCCTTTATATTTTTAGGCGACATAGTCATGCTGGATTATGTCATGTTTATCAGGTGTCTTTTGTGAAATAGGTCGGGGGGACGATCGTCTCCAGCAATAGCTGTTTACATCGCACGAAGGCAAACTTGGTCTCTGCTGTCTGGGGAAAAATTGTCCACCTCAAATCTGATTTGACTGTGTGTTCACGGTTTTAGTCTGACGCTAGAAAATTGTAGTCGAGGGCTGGCTGTTCTTTTTTTCATAGGCCCCTGAATGCTCCTCCGTGTTCCTAAGTGTGAAAGGCAAGTTAAACTGTCAATGTTGTTGTACAAGAGAATGCTAAGTAATTATATAAATCTGGACTTGAGCACAGCGTGTGGTTTATTTGCTTCATGTTTGTGTTTTTTAATAAATAAAACTACCAGTAATAGTGAAACTCTGAATCAGAATGAGATTACTTTGATCGATGATTCTTTAAAGGTGACATATAAACTCTTGAACTGTGGGTGGAGTGGTGTTAAATGTTGGCAAACGGTTATTTTTTTTTTTTGTTAGGTCCAAACTACATTTATGAAAGTGTGTCTCTACTGAGTGATGTTTCATCTGTCACTAACAAACAAAGGATTCATGTGCTGAAACAGTCAGTATTTTATCGAGTGTTTATGTAACTATTTAATTCCAGTTTTGACATTTAAATTATTGGTTATGAACAAATTGAACAATATAAATTGTACAATATGAGCCCTGTCACACGCTTATCTCTAAAATGATAGGTCATATTGAAAGTGAAGCAGATATTGAGACACTAACGTGACCTTTTTATTTATGTTGAATATGTTTTTCAGATATATGTATGTCAGTTTCAAAATGGTCAAAACTAACATGTGAGCCCCAACCTGTGACTGATTGTGAGTTAATTGGTGTCACACTTGTTTTCTTCTTATAAATAAATCCATAAGTCATTCTGAAACTATGATGCTTTGGAGTGATAATATTACCAGAGCATCAGGGGAAATTTGCCTTGTGAATGTTCGGTTCTCTGCCAGCCCACTCAGTTTCGACTGGAAACAAAAAAAATCTTTTAACCTTTTCAGCAACAACAAATGCATGCTTAAAAAAAGAAGAGAAAAAGAAAAAAATAGTGAAAATGAGGGAGGCTGAATATTGTCAGTTGTGTTTAGCTTCTTTTTTTTTCTTCTTCTTTTTTTTGACTGTTGACAATCAGTTCAGTAAAAATCCTGCTGGTGATGATCCTGCAGAATTACGACTCGTGCCTGCGTCAGTTTGACTCACTATTTTTCACCTTTCTCTTTGTGTTTTTCCCCATTTTTTAAAACATATTTTTTACTACACATCTCATGTCTCCCATGTCTGATTATTTCTTTCTGGTTTATGACTGAGACAAGTAGTTTCAAAATGAGACCGTTTCATGGCACATACAATTTGGATCATATTTAATTTTACTGGCAACCCAGTTGTTAGCTGCAGTTCCATTTTAACAACGATTCAGATTTTTTTTTTTTTTTTTTTCCTCTTCAGAGTAGTTTAAGTTTGAGTTGACTGCTTGTGTTGGTTATATTTGCCTATGCTGATTACTCAAATGCAGAAAAAACATTTTGATCGTTTTATGAAAATTTTGTTTTACATTTATCATAAATATCCACATTTTTCTTCTAACCCTTTTGTGCTTAAATTGTATCTTTCAGTATTGTGATTTAGTTTTTTAGATTTAAATTTTTTTTTTTTTTTTTTGACAGTTTA
>VVHJ01012758.1:2491-39929 GCA_015107715.1 Tylochromis polylepis
TTTTAATGGAATCCCCCCCCCCCCCCCCCCCCCCCCAGGTAAATACACGACTTTCCTTTCATTTCTTTTTTTAAGCAGGGGGAAAAGGGCAGTTTGTTTTAACTGGAATTTTATCAATTCATGTTAAACGTATCAAGCTCTCCAGATACTGTATAAACCCACAAGTCTGTTGTTTTCAGGGAATGAAAATATATGATTTGAGTTTATCTTTGGTATGCTTGAGATTCTTTCAAACCCAACATGATTAATCCAAAATATTCTTCGTCCTAGTGATAAATATATCTCTATGTTCACTAGTCATTTTTCCAGACCCTCACGTTTCAGAGATATGTACAAAAACAGAGCCAAACTAATTCTACACGTAGCTCTCTCTGTCAACATCGCATCTTGATAAATGGCCAAAAACGTGTTCTAAATATGAGCTATGAACTCTAATCCTGTACAACAGCTGAAATGTTCATGGCAGAAACATTTGGTCATATGATCATCATTACATGGAATCTAAAATAAAATGTATTTAAATGCTTCAGCTATTATTTTAATTTTGCAAAATAGCTGGTTACAGTTTTAGTTTGCTTCCTTTCTTTTGTGTAAATAAATAAATCAGTGTTTTTGTCTGACATTTTATAATTTAGGGTTTAATTTTTTTTGTCACTGGACAGTAGCTGCGATATGTAAAAGGAAAAATCCAGTGTTACTGTAAAGCTTAATGAATAAATAATGAGACTTGAAGAGCTTTACCCTTTTTTTTTATACTTGGTTTGAAGGATTCTTCATGCAGGTGTTTTACAGATATTTAGAAGCCATAAGTGAGTGAATCCATGTCTGACCTTTATTTTGGAAAGAACTTACTTGCTGTGTTTGGTTCCCTGATTGTTTTGTGATACAACAGTTTTGTCTTCTGCTGCTCTTGATTCCTTAAATGTATCTTTTCTCTGTTTTCATCTTGATGCTAAATGTTTTTATGTTAACATAAACCCATTCAAAAATGTGGTATGACAAATGTGGCCCATCTGGAAGCTTATCAATACGTGTCATTTGTTGACAGGTAGCACAAATAGTTCAGGTTACACTGAGATGTAGTTTAGTCTTGTCTTTCACTGAAAGAAATATTAGGCATGGCCCTAAAATTCCTTTGGGCATCCTTATGGCCTGTCACCGACAATCAGGAGCTTATCATATATGCCACAATAATTGAAATCACAATACTAGACATAAAAAACCTTCATAGGATTCATATGACTATTATTAAATATAAGCTGTTGTAAAGATTTTTATTCTATTTACCCTTTTCCTCACTCTCCCTCACTTCATCAGACTTACCTTTTTCCTCCTTTACTTTCTCACCACTGATTGGCTCTGGAGTTTGTCCCTTAATTGAACTCACCTGGAACACATTATATAAGGACTGTGCTCACTTCCAGCTCACTCTTTTCACTCCCAAATGGGGTGGCAGCTGAGGTGAGTTTGATTTGTTCTTCTGAGTTTAAACCTTTGTTGTCAAGTTAATGACTTATAGTCCAACCTTGTTTTCTCTTTCAGAATTTAGCAGTCCATGTGCGTCTCCCTTTAAGTTAAGCTATCATTGATAATAATGAAATAAACCCAGATATACCACAGCTAATTGATGGCTGTTTCTTTGCATTCTGACCGGATGAGGCCATGATGACAACAATTTCAACCTTCCTTTGAACCTTCTAATTAACATGGTCCTTCGAGCCAGAGCAGTGTTATTATCATGGATTCACAGCCACCTACTGAAACCTTGAGAGGTTCTGGTCGTGAAAGTCGATCCCCTGCTTACCTGCAACATTATGATGTTCAATATCCTGGAGCTAGGAGTGCTAGATGCGAAATGGAGACCCAAACTGACTGCCAGCACATTAACACAGACACACATGGGCTGCAGGATAATGACCAAGAGGTACAAAGCCAACTAGAGACACGCCCTGATCCTTTACCTACTAACCAAGATGAGGTTATGAGGGAACTTCTGATGACAGGGAGGGAGATCTGGCAATTTATGGTTCACTCATCCTCTCCCCATTCTCACCGTTCTTCCAGATATTCAATTCGAACTGTCTCATCTAATGAAATCAAATCCTCTGTATGCAGTTCACCAGCAGTTCCCCAAACGCAACAGCAACATGAACAGTTCCCAGTAGTTAATCCATCAACCTGCCAGGCATCCTCTCATCCACCACAAGTTAGCCGTCATTCCGGTTCAGTTTCCGCTGCCAGCCCTCAATTACAAAATTTGTCAGTGTCAGCTGCTGCAGTTCAGTTGGTTTGCCTAGACCAAGCTTTACTATACAAGATGAGATTCCCTTTAGTTTTCTGACCACACCATTACAGGGTTCCCACCAGATTTCATGTGTTCATCCTTCCTCGCCAGCTGGGGGCTCAGGGGAGCCGCTCCAGCACTCCTTCGTGTCCGCTGGAGGCTCAGGTGAGCCCGTCTAGCATCCTGTTTTGTCAGCTGGAGGCCCTCCCAGCCACCCTCCTCGTCAGCTGGAGGCTCTGGTGAGCTCTCCCAGCCACCCTCTGTCTTTGCTGGGGGCTCTGGAGAGTCCGTTCAGCCACAACCTGTCTCCTAATTAACATAAGCACATATATAAAGTACTTGTTTTGGAACCTACATAATGTTACGTGCCATAAGCCACATGGGCTTTTTTACAACCGCACTGTAAGTGCTAGCTGTGCTTTATATTTACATCTGATAGATTTTATATTACCAGAGTCAGGCTACGTGCATTACACAATGAGTACAGATTAGAGAACAGTGGTTTAATCTTTATGCATGCCATCTGTCAGTATCACAAAAATTAAACCTGGAGGCATGACCTCAACTACCAACACAGAAGTAACTTGACAGGTGACCATTTTCAGTAAGTATATTGTGTAAAAGTTGAGTTTTAAAAGTCACAAAAATGATTGATCTCTTTGAATGCTGGATATTTACATGTCCAGTCTGAAAGCTTTCATCATATATGCTGGGAATTTAACTGCTGTCAGAGGTCAGCAGTATTAAACTGTACTGATGCTCCTGATGTTCTGCATCTGTGTGGTGTTTTTCTGTGTGAAAATGTTCATGCATTAAGCATACACTTAGAACATGTTATCCATTATAAATTCTAGGACAAAAGCTCAGATTATATATATATATATATATATATATATATATATATAGTAGATTTAATATCAGCACAAGGCTGGATGTTGAAATGCTTTATTCACGTGTGTAAATCCTCTTGCATTGAAACTAAACAATGCATTTGTGTACTTGACCTATTTTTTTTTCAAGTAGGAAAGAAAATTATAACATCTGCCTTTTTTTTGAAGTTTTTAGAAATCAATGAAAAAGAAGTAGGTTTTTTTTTCCTCGTCTTTTGGTCTGCACTATAAGCTTATAAAGTAGATAGCTATGCAGTAAAAGTTTGGATATAAAAGGCTATCTGTAAACACACACCAGGCATCACATTATGGTCACTGACAGATGAAGCGAGTAACACTGACTAGCTCTTCACTTGTTAGTTAGTGGGATATTGTTCCATATTAAGGAGGGTGAGAGAACATTTTGTCCTAAAAGTTGATGTGCTAGAAGTAGGAAAAATGGGCAAGTGTAAGGATTTGAGTTTGACAAGGTCCAAATTGTGATGGCTGGATGATTTGGTCAGAGCATCTCGAAAACTGCATCTCTTGTGGGGTGTTCCTGGTTTGCAGTGGTCAGTATCTATCAAAATGGTACAAGGAAGGAACAGTGGTGAAGCAGCAACAGGGCCATGGGCAGCCATGTGAAGACTAATCACTTACCTGGGGAACACCTGGCACCAGGAATAAGGTAAACTGGCGAAGACAATGTGATGATTTGGGCTCCTGCCATCCATGTTGACATTACATTCACACGTACCACCTACATAAGCCTTGTTGCAGACCATGTACACCCTTAAATGTACATTATATTAGGCCTCTTTCAGCAGGATAGAAACAGTGAGTTTGAGGTGTTGACTTGGCTTTTTAAACGCCCCTGCACTCTAGAGAATTGAGAAAGAATTATTAGGTTATTTGAGTCACTTTAAGTGTTGTTAATTGACTATTTGGATTAGTTAAAAAAAATACATTTAAAACTCTATTTATCAAACTTAAACATTTATGTGTTGTTTGTAAATCTTTGTAAAAAAAAACTATCTTTGTTAAAAAGAGGACCTCTAGATAAGTATTGTATAACATTTGTTTACAGGAGATTTCCACCTGCTGGAAAATGAGATTATCAATCAAGAAGATTAGCCCGCTTTAGTACCTACTAAATGTGATGTTTTTAGTTATAAAAGCTCAACATAAAAAATGCAACATAAGAAACAAGAAAAAAAAAGATCCAACTCATTAAAAGAATGGCTACACATGAATAGTAGCACATTTTAATAAATGAATTTTTTTTCTTTGTCATAATTTATTAATACTTACATCAACAGCGTATCATTATATAATAATAATTATAATTATTACTTCAGTTTCTACTGCTAAAGCATGTATTAATTTAATAATTTCTTCCATAACCTCCACAAAGAAACTATAATCTATAATCATATCTGCTCCCATATATTACCCTCTGTTTTATGATATACAACTACTTGCATAGGTAGTGAGGGATTTTTTTATGTTATTGAAACATATGATTGTGAAGTCTGCATGGCAGATGGTACCCTCGTACAATATAAACAAATCACTGACTACTGTTACAGTACAGAATTTACATCAAACATAGTTGGTCACAATATTTTATGTAAAATGGTCATAATTCAATGCCAGGAGTCATGTTTAGTACAAAGGGGGGTGGGCAGGGTGGGGGTATGTGTTTACGTAGCTGAGACTGCAGTCATTCAGTGCAGATCATAAATCAAAGCTTTAAAAATAAAAAAACAAAATTAACATCCTGATTGTTATGTTTCACTGTAACTAGTGATTATAAATTCAATGCTTGTGTCAGCCTAAAAAGTGTGACAATAGCTTTACATTCATGAATTAACATTTAGACAGCATCAGAATACAACAGAGTTTCTGTAGTATTTCTGGCTAGTAATAACACAATTTTTATATTAAAAGCTGAAAATGTGAAGAATATAGCTGTACATCCAGCTGTAAAGTTGTGGTATATCCTTGGTTTTGCAGACAGAGTCATCTCCTTTGGTCTATTGGTTGCTAAGGCCCAGTTGGAGACTAAGGGGGCCTTGAAGCAGCTCTTAAGATGTGTCATTGGATTAGTATGTGAGCATCTGCGTTTAGCCTTCTCCAGTTGCCAGAGAACACCTTGAGAAGTGTATCTCATGTAGAGGTCTCTTGACGAAACCGTCTTCATGGTGCGGTTTCATGACTTTATTCTTTAGGATGAAGCATGTAAGGATACTACAATTGCTACTACTTTTTGTGTTTGTGCATGCCTGCTTTGGTAAGTTTACCTTATTGTTTGTCTGCTTACTGTTTACTAATCCTGATGCGATCAGATTGTGAATGATATTCAGACTCTGGGCTATTTTCTCTATTCATTTTGTAATTCTGTCACTGTTATAATTAACCTTCAATCAGTTTTCAGTTTATTTATGCTCTGGGTTTTCCAAATGGAAATATGTATATTTTTTTTAAGTTACACAAAATTATTTGCTTGTTTTATGAAATTAGTTTTAAAGCTGATATGCAATAGGTAGGTTAAAACAGTTTTAAATAACGGGAATCGTATTACACGTAAAAGCAGCAGAGAGCTCGGGTCTATGTATAGAAAGAGTATCTTAGGAGGTTGATGTAATGCACCTTTAATCCCAGTCACAGTGAAAAGAAAGAAGAGGTTGTACATACAGTTTACATAGCATTTTTTTCTGCCATTTTAGCATTTATAGAGAGAGAACCAGTTAAAATTACAAATTCATATCAGCAGTATGTGTTCAAAACACTCAGTGGAGCTAACAAACTGATTCAGTCATTGATTAAGATTGTGCTTTATGACTTCAATTCACCGATAGTTCACGGAGCACAATGAAGGGTAGCACACTTTCTTCTTTCAAAGATTATGCCAAATAATTCAAATATTCTTTTCCCTGATTTATATGTCTGCCCTCAGCACAAGCAGATTTTGCTCCATATTTCTACGACAATGGACCCTACAGTTACAATGGAAACCTGGCCCTGTTCAGCCTCTCAGAGGACACGGCTGTTGGTGAGATTGACCTCTGAACTGGGGAACATTTAGTGTGAACAGTTAATAGGGCAATCAACAAAATGGTGTGCTGTGGTGGCCAATATGTGAGAGTCCAGGATGTTAAGTAGTCTTTGATAGATGAACAGATGTTGTGTGGCATGTACGCACCCACACTAACATGCTCATCTGTTGCTGCCACCTGTCGATGTCAGGGACAGTTTGCTGGCTGCGAATGCAGTGCAGCTGTCCCTCTACACCTTGCATCAGTCTGGATACTCCAAATGGTACTTAGTGTTTCAGCCTGGTTTGTTCCATAGCAGTTGCTACCGAAAAAGACTTGCACCTTATATTAAATGGTTAGAAACGGTTTACTTTTACATGTCCACAATTTGTTTCTGAGAGGAATATTTGCTCTTAATAATGATATCTCTCTTTAGGTACACAAATTTATCGTCTTAATGGCACAGATCCTGAAGGCCAGGAGGTGAGGTACGGCCTTTCCTTTGATCCAGGATCCAAAGAGTACTTCAGGGTCGACCCCAAATCTGGAAACATTACATTAGTAGAAGAGCTGGACAGAGAGGTAAACTTTGCAAAGATACACAGATCAACAATTCAGTGTTTTTATAACAACTTGTAATACTTAAAAGATGGGTGCTTTATTAACCTATTACTATTATTTATTTAGAAACAAGACTCTATTGATGTTCTTGTCAGCATCACTGATGGGCAAAGCAAGGTATCAGCTTTCAGCTCCTTTTAAAACAAGTCAAAATACTAAACTTCAACATGCTGTGTGATTTTATCCTCCTGTCTGTTCTTGCTTTTAGGTTGTGGAAAGAGTGACAATATTTGTAATGGATGCAAATGATGAAAAGCCTGAATTCCAAAACATGCCTGCGATCATTGATGTACTGGAAGTAAGTTAAGCCGAGACAACAGTATCTGTCTCTCCAAGTAAAAAAAAAAGTCTTGTTAAGCTCTAAATGTTACATTTTTTTTCTTTCTTGGACATTGTAGACAACAGAGTCCGGAAACAGTATCTACAAAGTTGAGGCAGTGGACAGAGACACAGGCTCAGGGGGCTCGGTCACCTACTACCTGCAGGTATTATTTTGCAGTGGGAAAATATTGCCCACTCACATGCCCTTCCTTACACAACCAAAAAAGGGATTTGTGTCACCTCCCGGGATCAAACCAGGGCTCTTTTACTCGTTAGGTGAAATTGTAAACCACTAACTTTTTTCAGCAATCTGCTTTGAACACTGATGATGTATAGTTGTACTAATAGCAGAGTTTACATATATTTTCCTGTGTTACTGTGTATTTGTGCCTGAATATGTTGGTGTAGTTATGAAGATGGGGATTAAATGACAGTTGCATTTGTGTCGCTGAGCCACCCCTCGCTTAGTTTGCACTTTGGACTATTAAGACCAAAGAACAGCTGGCTTGGAAGTAGGAGACAGGCAGTCCACATCTGGACACAACAGCTTTCACCTGCCTGCTATGTCCTTGAGCATATGGGTACTTTACATCCAGAAGGGCAATGACTGGATATTGGAATTGGCTTATTTCAAGGGGCTTCTGTGTGGGTTTTATTCTGCCATCTGACCACTTTCATGTGAGTGTTTATTAAAGGGTTTTAAGAGAGTCAGTGACAGGCTTTTACTCATGTAACCCTTTATTTGTGTTTTTGTGTGTGCTTTTAAAATCATGCATTTGTTCCATTTTCTTTTGCAGAGTGCTCAGTCCACTCTGTTTGCCATCGACCGACACAGTGGCGTCCTTCGTGTCAAATCTGGAGAAATGCTGGACTATGAGAAAGCAAAGACACACTTTGTCATTGTTATTGCAAAGGTACTTGGTCTATTGCACATGTGTAATTTAGTAATTGAAAGTAACCATGTAGAGTGTTTTCAATTGCTGTAAGACCCACATGGCATGTTGCTGCCTATACTCAAAGCTGAACATGCTTTTATACAAATAAAATCATAAAATATAATTATAGCAGAGGAAAATGTCAATGCAAATGAGCAATTTCTTGATCTAAGAGAGACTTAAATTTAAAAATGCAGATGTAAACTGTCATTACTTTTCTTCTAGGATGGTGGTGGTAGCTTTAATGGGAAGGAGCAGTTTATGTCCTCCTCTGCTACCCTGACAATTAACGTGATTGATGCTCAAGACACTCCGCCATCTTTCATTGGGACACCCTACTTTGGCTATGTTTATGAAATCTCAGTGCCAGTGAGTATGAAAACACCCCCCTGGTGATTTTGTGCACTGATTTTACTCAAGAATTGAAATACGTGGCAGTTAGCGCAATGGCTAAATTTTTGTTATTTTCTTTTTCGTTTGTTTCAACATAGTTACACTGCTGTCATAAAGCACCATCACATGGAATGATTAGGTTTTATATTGGCAGTATAAATAATAACTAACAAAAGAGCCCAAAACCCAAGGCCCCATTGTGACACATCACATGGCTTTAATTACTGGCATTTCACTGCTTTATCATTATTGCAAAATGTCACAGCAGTAGCTCATCACAGCAAGTTTACACAGTCTGACTTTTATCCAAATGAGAATAATTAGGAGCATGACATTTAAATGAGCCTTTGAAAACAGGGAGAAGGGTAGATTTTGGCGATTTGTTGTGACTAACTGCAGCAGCCACATGGTGGTTCAAAAAAAGAGGGCTTTTGAAGATCTTGTGGTTACTTATCTATTTTTCTATAGGTACATGCCATCACCAGTCTATTAAATGCAAAATCTTTCTCACTTACTCTCTCTAGGGATCTGAAATATTCACTGTTGAGGCCCGAGATGGTGATGTGGGGAACCCAAATCCGATCCGTTATTCATTCAATGATGGTAAGCCATTTCGTCAAAGAAAGCTACAATCATCTTAAAATGAAGGGGAAAATATTTACATAAAGGTTCATCGGTCTAATATTTTTCACCAGGCGATGACGGTGTTTTTAGTATCAATAAAACAAGTGGTTGCATCACCCTGTTGACTCTCCCCATTTATCTGAAGAGAGAAATCTTCAACATTAAAGTCAGGGTAAGTTGCTGTTCAGTCATCAATTATGTTTTATGTACATTCTTTCCTACATTATTTTAATATAATAACTGCTCTATAAATCAAAGCCTGATCTTCTCAGACAGCTACTTTCAAATAACTTGGAAATAAACAAATACTTTGGGATTTTTTTGTACTTCTGATTTTTCTTACAAGTGCTTGTGTCCACACAAAAATGTTTATAGACCTAAATCATAATCAAAGTACATTGATTAGTTGAACAGTAGCTCAATGAATCTACAAGGAAAACAAGGAAAAAATATGGTACCTAGTGATGGATTTGAACAGAAGCCAACAAAGTACAAAAAGAGCAAGTAAAACTGGTAGATAAAATACCAAATGGGCCCATGTCTACTGATTATAAGAGTGATAAACATAACTTGACTTTTACTCCTTCTGTTCAGGCTTCAGAAGTAAGTCCCGAAGGCAGACTCATGGACTATGAGGTCACCACAGTGGTGATCCGTGTTGTGGACCTAAATAACAATCCGCCTACTTTCTATGGAGAGAATGGCCCACGGAGCACGTTTGAGTTGACTATGTATGAGCATCCACCCGAGGGAGAGATCCTCCGGGGGCTGAAAATCACTGTCAATGACTCTGATCAGGTGAACACCCTTGTTGTCTTATTTTCTCTACACTGACTATGACAGGCTTGAAGTTTGCTTTTTGTGCAGGTATTTTTCAACACTTGTACCACTCATGGTTGTCTTTCAAAGATGTCTTAGCTGGCCAAGAATAACAGTGACTGGTTTTTATGTAATAACGTTTGTTTTCTGTAATAATTATATTGTTATCTAATGAGTAACTGATTTAATCAACATTAGTCATAGCACAGCATAGTGTTCAGGACAGAGTCTGTGTTTCTGTCCTCAAAATGACTTTAATCCTGCCATTATCACAGTCAATCCTTCTAAAATCGCATGAGTTTGAAAGTAAGCCAACACAATTAAAAGGTGCTTTCTGTGCCATTTGCCAGCTTATCCAAGTGTCTTTGTGTTTACACCTCTGTGTACTTTATGAGCCATATGACTGATTTTTACTAAATATATTTTCTGATAATAATGTTGCAACATCAGACAGTATCTTTCTGTGTGAGCCAGCATATTATTGCTGCTACTCATACCCTATTGATTTCCTAGCATCACTTTTATAAGAGAAGGACACAGAGATGCTATATTGATTGATTGATTGAGGCTGACTATGAAATGGAGTTCACTACATGTCTGCTTCTTTAGCTCTGCAACAAATGCAGATTATTACATATGAACAGGTCTATGCATATAAAGCATACTTCACTTTTGAATATGATAATGATGTTTTTGTGCTTTTGCAGGGTGCAAATGCCAAATTCAATCTGAGACTGATTGGACCGGGAAGAATGCTACGAGTTGTCCCTCAGACTGTTCTCAACGAGGCCCAAGTCACAATCTTGGTAGAAGACTCTGCTGCCATGGACTATGAAAAATACCACTTTCTAACATACAAGGTAAATTATTTACACTAGCATGCAAAAATATACATGCACTAAAGTAGATTAAAATTAAGTCTGAAAAATGCATGCATATTTCTAATATTTATTCTTAGCTCCTTGCGGTTGAGATTGACACACCAGAGAGATTCAGCGCTACAGCGGACATCGTCATTCATCTCCTGGACACCAATGACAACGCTCCCAAATTCTCTTCAGATTACTACATTGCCAGAATTCCAGAAAATTCACCCGGTGGCTCCAATGTGGTCACAGTCACGGTGAGCCAGTCTCTTCATCCTGTCTAAAAATACATGCTATCACCAATGTACGTCACTCAGAGCTAAAGAGGAATGCTGATTTTAACGAAATGCCCAAGAGGGCTATTAATCCCCTAAATGTAGACTTTTTGAGCAGTGAGGGTTGGGATAATATGTGAAAACATGTAGATAAAAGCTAGGCGAGGTAAGCTGCCAGATGGCTATCACTTTCATTTTGTTGTGTAACACCAAATTCAGACATTTTTTTCCCCTAATGCTTAGTAGCACATGCCTCTACAGCATCAAAATATGTGCTGAGGTAAAATGAACACTTAAGGACATGACGATCTGATTGATACTTGGATCACACCGTCTTTTCCCCTTGTCTGTTTCTATCAGCCCCACGGGGGCTCAAAGCAACAGGGAAGCTCATTATTAAATCCTGACCTTGCGTGAACACCACAGGGGTTTGTTGCCTTGATCCCAGGCAATTTCAATCAGATAGAAGAGCAGCCAACAACTGACCTTGGACACACAGAGACAGTGAACAGGCATCCCAGCAGCTACAGACACAAAGATTAGCTGATGATGATGATGATGTTCCTATGACATCAAAAATCTGTCTTTTTATAGCTGACCCCTGTAACATCATGTTCCAGTTGAGCACATTTTCATTCAGTTTACTGAGTCCATGCTGGCAGACAGCATGAAAGTGAAGATCTTTCGTCATTCATGATGAAAACGGATGCAAACAAAAAAGAAAGAGGAAAGAAAAGGCAAGTCAACACAGTTATGGTCATTGGCCATGCTTGAATGACAGTTTAGTGTAGGATAGATACTGCAACACATTAAACTCACTGCTGTAAAACTTGATGAACTCAGGTGTTTAATCTACAACCAAACATGACATATTATTCTCTATGATCTGTCATAGCTCCATCATTCAGTTTAAAAATTATATTTAAAAAAGCACTTACACAGCACTATATGGATGAGGTAGGGTGTTAAATGTCTATGAAGTTGTATATTAAAAATTGATAATTGCATAGACCTTCCTTCTCCCCCTATGGTTGCTCGGATAGATGGATGGATATTTGTATATAATGACATATTAAAAAAACAATACTTTTTGGATCAGTGTAGTTAAATAATTATTAAATAATTAAAAATAAGTAATGAAAGTATAATTAATCAGTGCATAAGCATATTACAATAACATGAATCTGTGTGAACGTGAATTTTGTTTTTGTTTTTTCCATGTGAATATGATCCCCCATCAGTATTGATTTCGTCTTTACTTTATGTTCAAAATAGAGATTTTATTGACTGATTGATTTATTGATACCTGTCTGTAGGCATTTGACCCAGACTCAGGACCTTGGGGTGAAGTAAAGTACTCTATCTATGGATCAGGGGCTGAGCTGTAAGTACAATAAAAGAGTTTTACATTTTGCCAAAAGGACACAAAGAAATTAGTCCTTTTAAATGCTGCTGTTCCATTCACATATTCAGATGTAACATCTCTGCAACACCTCCACAAGACCTCCACATATTCACATAGCAATGTTTATGCAATAGTGTAGAAACAGCATTAACTTGATTTTAGAATATATCTAAATATGTTTTAAATTTCCAGAGGATAACTTAACAAGCCATCTCTTCATTGCCTTCATTGTGTCTGTTCATAAGTCTTTGGATAGTGATTTTTTTTTTAGTCTGAAGAATGAAAATATAGTATAGTAAAATACTGTAATTCAAAACCTGACACCTGGGGTATTTTACAGTAGTGAAAACAAATTTTACAGAATAAACATTATATCTAATGTTCAACTGTGTCAAGTAAGCTCAAATAAATTAAATCTCTTCACGAATAAGGCATTTAAATAATGCACTACACTGTAAACGACCATCGGTAGCAAAAACACATCTGCCTGAAAGCTGGACAGAAATGTAAGAGCACGCTAGTTTTTCATATTACAGCTTGATTCTTTTTATTTCCCCTAAGCACTGTAGCCCAGAGGATTTACTGGTGTTTTTCACTTTTTATTAGTTTCCCAGCAGAAATCCATTCTCCAGGTCCAAGAGTGCACAGTTCTTTTGGATAATACAGAGTATACCCACAGCTTGCATTTTCTCACATTTCAAATACAAACAAATCTTGCCATTGTGATCTTTTGTTGCTCTTTAAAAAAAAAAAAATCTTTTGGTTTTATGTTTATGTTCACTGTCTGTTCAGCTGCAACACAAACCCACAGGCACATGCTGATAGGAATGAGTTTACCACCTGCTTTAGTTGCTCAAATGCAAGTGAAAAGTATTTTTATACCCCCCTGTAGCAATAAATTAGAAGAGATATGTGATGTCACATCAAGGCATCAAGGACAAGGACTTCCAAAATAAGCAGAGGAGAGAGATTTAGCTTAGTGCGTGTTTGTTTAGTCAAACTGATTTTGAAACTGTGTCAACTCAGATTATTCTCAAAATTGCTGCTTTGATTTTAAAATGGTTATGAAGCAATTCATGACAACATGCTTTGGCTCTGCATCTGAAAGAATAAAGCACTTTATATTGCAGACTTTACACTGTTTCACACTCTGTGGTTGAGCGCTTAAGTGTACACAAGAGTAGACAGTCCTTTTGCCTGCCCGCCCTCGGTCTGAGATAATCCTTTAATGGGATTTGAGGAGAAAATAGAGTGCTCTTTGCTTCAGACTGGAACCCTGTAGGACATCTAAACAAGTCAGTTTGTGAAACAATCTGTATCTTTTACTGTATCTTGTCTCACTAGCATCACACAATTAAAGAAAATTTGGCACCAGGTTGAAGTTTAGTAATATAGAGATCTGCACAATAGCATCCTGCTTGTTTATGTTTCCCCCAAAAAAATATTCAACATTTTTCTATTTCATATTTTTCCCCTGGTTGTCCTCACCTCATCAGGAGTGGTTCTGTGCCCCATCAGTTGAGTCTACCCCGAGAGTTTGAGAACCAGACTTTGACCTCGCTCACTAACACCTCTGAAGTCAACTTTCAAACTTGTTTTATCTTTTTTGTTCAATTTAATTAAAATTTGTGGATTTACGAGAAGTTAAGGCAACCTTTCAGTGAGACAAGACTCTAAAAAGCATCTGCACCACTTCAACTAGTTCCAGTCTTTATACTACGTTAAGCTAGCCATGCTAAGACTTGCTGTTGCGCCATACTCTGTCCATACTCTATAAAGGATCTTAATGACAAAATCATTCCAATCATTCCATTGAATAACAATCACTTCATAATGCACCAAATATATGCGGTTTATAAGTTTACAGGACCTTTGACCAGATGATGAAAACAATATGGCTTCTAGAAGTAATAAGATTTATTTTGTGTTAGCTCGTTTAAAAATGATCTAGGTTTTTTCTGGACCTAAATATCTCTCTAAGAATCTGAGGTTAGGGGTATTAGCAGCCTGCATCACAGTTAAATTTAAAAGCTCCAAAACTCAGCAGTCTGTATGACAAAATCAGTGCAAAGATTTAGCAAGAAGTGCAATCCAAGTGCTCAAAACAGATTTTGCTAATTATGTACTGAGGGGGAAAAAGTTTCATATGATCTCCACTAATAAATAAGTATAAAATGTTCAAGCCTGTGTGGTGTTTTGATATCCATTGTACAAAGAAGTCAGTTTACAGAAGACGCATCCCTGTACACAGGTTCCTGATCAAACCTGACTCTGGGATCATCTACACACAGCCATGGGCAAGCCTGGATGCTGAGGTGAGGTCCAAGTATAACTTCTATGTGAAGGCAGAGGACACAGAGGGGAAATACAACCTGGCTGAAGTCTTTGTGACTGTGTTGGACTTGAATGACCACTCACCTGCTTTCTATGATAACTTCCTTGAGAAGACCATGGTCATTGGTGCTCCAGTGAAAATAGAGGTATACAGTTGTGTTTAAATGAAATGAAACTCGGTAAAAGTGAATATTTTCAGTACCTTTACTGTCTGCAGGCTGTGGATGATGATGCAGAGGTCCCCAACAACGTTATTGAGTATGCCATCATGAAAGCTGAGCCAGAAAACAATATCTTTGACATTAATGCTGACACAGGGGAGATCATGCTGAAGTCCTACATCAAGTCAATGGCCATCATTCAGAACATCACCAAGAAGAGAGACTGCACCTGGTCGCTGGTGGTGCAGGCCCGTGACCGAGGCCATCCATCCCTCACAACCACCGCCGTCGTCAAGATTGACATCACTGAAGCTGTAAGTTGAAACAAAGTAAAAGAACAGCAATATGACAATGAAATCTATGTGAGGCCTTCATGATATATCCACTAATATACCAGTTTTTTTATGTGTCTACATTGTATGAATCATTCTCCACAGATGCAATGTGCGAGTGGCCATGTTAACAGCATGATATCAAACAGAAAGTCCACAGTTTATTATTATTTTCATGCACTATTCATCAAATTTAAAACACTATACAAAGTACTATACCATAATATTATAATTTGAAAATATATGGTGGTATACAAAACTGAATCTCACACAAATGCAATTGTCATGTTTACAGATCAAATCCAGATTTTTCTCATACTTCTGGGGCCTAAGGAAACGTCCAGGGACAGTGTTTGGGATTTGTTTGACCATTGTCAGCTTTGCCATTTCACTGACAGTCTTCATTTCAACTGTTATGTACTGCAGCTCTCTGAAAAAGTCCCGTGTGCAACCTCAGGGCAAGATCAGAAAGATTATAAGGAGGCCTGTGCCATAAAGGAAGCTCGCCTTGAGATCATCAGCACAGCAGTACTGTTGTTATTACTATGTGGTACCACGAGGAAGATTTTATTGTAGAACAAGGCTGTGTCTGTAAAAGAGTACAGGAGCACAATTTAAATGAGCCTATATACAATTTGTTTTACCTGTATTTTTGGTTTAACGCTGACTTTGTAATGCTACAACCAAATTAAACACATTATTTACGTTTTTGTTTGATTCATACATAACCTCTCATTTTCATTCTCACATGCTCACAAAGAAATAGCTGGAGCCCAATTTGTTGTATGTGCACACATACTTGATCAATAAAGCTGATTTTGATTCTGATGCTGAATGGTCTCCGCTAGTTTCCCAGACAACCTCTCTGATCTTGTCTTGACAAAATATAAAAAGAGAAGAATACTCATTTAATAAAAAATTAGAGAAGCAGGCAACAAAATCAATCGTTCATCAAGGAAACTACATTTAATAAATAAGCAGATTTGTTTTTCTGCGTATTTATTTCTGCGTAAATTATAATGGCACTAAAGACTTATTTTACATATCTTTTACCAAACAGTGAAAGCACAAAGTGCAACAAAACATACACTGGACATATTTTTGTGTGACAGAGTCTGACTTCACTCCCATGGATGTGAATTCTCCCTGTGCTCTTTTACAGACTCAACTCAAAGGGGGGCCTTTGGGATCATTTTTAATGCAGAGTAGAAACAAGCCTTTGCAAATTCTAGGTATGCTTGCTGGTATCATTAGTCTCATGATCATAGTGACAGTCCTCATCTCCACTGCAACATTCATGCGCAACAAAAAGTCCAACCGGATCCTGCCCAACCGCCGTGTGAAGAGAAGGCCGAAGACACAGCACACCTGGCTTTTCAAAAACCCCTTAAAGAGACCCAAAACTAATGAACAGAAATTCAAGGTTAAAGAGGAAGAGCGGGAACCAGAGGTAATCGTGGAGAATGTCAATCACAACAACAATGCTGACAGGATTTTGAGACAGTGGCCACCTCCCCCGCCACCCTGTGCACCTCCACCACCTTTTTGCCCCCCAGTGGCGAGGCAGTGGGTCGTCCCCACAGTCTCAGCAACCGTGGCACCCAAACCTGTAAGGAAGCCAGTGGTTACCTGGCAGGACTCTGTGAACAAAGCGCTGGTTTCAGAGCTCAAGATGAAGCTGGAGCAGAAGAGAAAGTCAGGTCATTAATATTGTTTCCTCAATTTCAGCACAAGGTTCTATTTTTTCCTCTCAGAACCAAGGTCATTTAGAAAGGAGAAGAAATGGAAATAAATATTTTGAAATGGAAATGTCAAAATTCAGACAGAGCAGAGTTTCATTAAGTCCTGTGTGATGATAAAAAGCTGCAGAGCAGCCAGCAAATGAACCTGAAAGTGGGATTGTTGTGTAGACTGATGTTTTCATAACCTACATTAAGAGTGCGCTCTGTGTGTGTGTGTGTGCGTGTGTGTGTGTGCGTGTGTGTGTGTGTGTGTGTGTTTGGCTGTGTATGAATGTTGAAATATACTGAAACAACAAAGAGCTTCACTCCTTGTAAATCAATAACACATTTTTTTATTAAAAAAGAAAAAAATTCCTGGCATGTTTGTCATTATTCAAACCATGTTTTCAGTTCACATTCTTTCGGCTTTTGTATGGTTCTGAAACAGTTAGATCCCCCTTATTTATTTGGTAAAGCACCAGAGACTTAAAATTCTTAAACGCAAACCTGGTTTTGGAAATGAAATCATTGAGAATTCAACAAATGAGACTGTTTGTTTAGTATCTATCCAAGCTCCTTACAAGAGATTTCATGACACTTGAACTCTATGAAGAGATCAGCCCAGGGGAAGGAGACCAAGTGATCACATAAGAAGGGCCTTTAATCCGACTCTGCAGGTGTGCTGTACTGTTTGGATCACTGTTTCGTAGCAACTGCCATATGTTTATTTTCTGGGTGTTTCTTTCTTCTGTTTTCTATGTGGCAGATTTTTGGAATTTACTATTAATAAAAGAACATTGTTTTCCCAAATAAAAGTAGTTTTACTCAAAGTAACAATAAAACATCTGAAAATTACTAAAAATGATCAACTAATCCCTCATTCCAAAAAAAAAGAAATGTAATCATAACTTTATTTAGAGTTCTCCCTAAACTATATTATCAAATTATAAGCTGTAAGTTATAGATACAGATCTGTTAACATTAGTTTGCAAGATGAGGCTGTTTGATTATTTTAATTAGGTTACTTTAGAGTAGTTTCAGATATTTAATTGAAACTGTATTATCATTGAATTGAATATTTAAATCTGTGGAGTAATCTAAAAACTACAAATGTTAAGGTAGAGTAGAATTAAATGTAGAGGACTAGGACTTTGCATAAACTGAAAATAGTGAAGTACAACAATTTCCAGTCTGCAGCTGTGTGCAGTATTTCCACTTCTCCACCAGGAAATTTAACTTTTCAATGAGCTGTAAAACTTGAAAAAGTACTTATTAAAGTATTTATAAAAGTACTGATTTAACTGTTCAGGCAACTAGACCACAACATAGTTAATGTGACATGTGTCGTCACTCCCGGGTGTGCCTGTCCAAAGTAAATATGTTCTAGATCATTAGACTGTAGCCTTCAAGGCACTGAAACACACTTAAACACAGCTTTGATGTCATTAGTTTAAGACAAAAGCCGTCTTAATGAGCTTGCAAACCGCACTCTACTGCCACTTTCTGGTAACAGTAGAAGCTGCTTGAACTACCGTCCCTGAGGTGAAACACAAAGGTGTTTAAAAATACTTCAAACTGCTATTCCCAACTTTGCAAATGTTCATGTTGCAGCATGTGTTGCGATATTGCCATAGTCTTGGAGCACGATGAAAATATGCACAACAGGAATTAAAATGAGATGCTTGAAGAAGTAGAAGTACAGACAGTAGTGTTGAAAAATACTCAAGTAAAAGGAAAAAGTACTCAAATGTACTCAAAGTAAGAAACTATAAGTAACTCCTAGAAGAACATTTCTACAACCTGTTTTTATATAAAGCTAACTGGACCTTAGGCACTGGACTGTGCCTTATTCATGTAATAATTAAATTATATTAGTAGATAGGAATACAAACTTTATTTCAGTCCAAATATTAATTCTAATAAACATACTCTGCTTGACTCAGTTAAGCTGAACACGAGCAGAAAAAAAGAAGGAAAATAAAAAATAGCTCTATTTTCTGTTAATCACCTGACGGTCAAATGAGCACAATCAGGGTTTAAAGTGGGATTCAGCAGGTGGGGGAACCCTAAAATCAGCTGTAATGGCTCAGCATGGGGAAAAAGAATCACAGCTCACAATAATTTCAATTGAGTGCTCCAGTAGATTTTCTCAATGTGCAGGCTGTGATCAGCTGACCTGCTGCTCTTTGAGGATGTACACAACTGAATTCAACTAGATGTGAGCAGGTGTTTCATGAGTTGTCCTGGCTGATTTCCATCCTCTAACCTGACAGTACACTGTTTACTCTGTCTTTATATTATACCCTATGCAGCTGGTATGAAGGTGGAATTCGATGAATGAATCTAAGCATTATCAGCTAAAGTTCATATTAATCTCTACTACCCTTTATGTAACCTAACATGACCATGAGCACCACGGTCACTGTGCACCAGTCACACACACTTTAAATCCATCACAATACAGCAAACTAACCAGTTTATCCTGCACTAAACTGCAGACTATTTTCATGCAACCTTTAAATAACACAGTCTGCCTCATTTTGTTTTGTATAATATAAAAATAATAATGTCACATTTAAAAACATGAGGACTTACATGTAAGCTTTAAATTTCCAGTTTATCAAACACCACTGAGTAGTCCTTACCTTTAAATCTAACCTTACTTCTTCCTCTCCTGTCCTGTCTTTCTTATCTTTCTCCATCTCTGAGTGAAGTTAACTCTCACTCTTCTCTCCCAAATACAGCAGCTGGACTTTTAGCTAGCAACAAACTGTGCACACAAACAGTTTGTGCGGTTGCTGATGTTCGTTAAGCTGATAGAAACACTGCATTTGAAATTACCAGCCCCAAAATATTACTCCCTTTATGATTGCTCTTCTTCTGTAAGGCTAGCTAGAAGCTGAAGTACCGCTACCGCAGCTTAGCTATGGACACCTGCAGTCATTCTGGCACCAAACCCCCCCCCCCCAAAAAAACCAAACACTTTTTAAAAAAAATCACTGGCTCACTTTAGCCCCGGACTATGGCACACGGTTTTTTGTGTCTTTCATCTCTTTTTACCCAACATCCCCTGGTGATTAATACACAGGATGGCCTTTAATGTGTTACTGTTTAGGCTCAAATCGGTTTGATGTTTGAAGGCCCGCAGTGACATGAAATTATAACTCCCCTCAAATGTTAAACCAAAAGTAATGAGTCTGTTTTTAAAATGTAAGGAGTAGAAAGTACAGATACTTGTTTAAAAATGTAGGGCTAAAAGTAAAAAGTTTCCATTAAAAAAATCTACTCAAGTAAAGTACAGATAAATTCTACTTAAGTACAGTAACAAAGTATTTGTACTTCATTACTTCCCACCTCTGCAAATATATATACTGTTATATACTGCATTATCCTGATACAAGCCCTTTTGCTGTGCTCAGATTCAATGTCAATGTCAGCACTACTAATTATGAAGTTACACTAAACCACTCTCTGGGTATTTGTGTAGACATCAGCCAAACATGCACACTATTTCAAAGTTACATAAAACATGAAATTTGCAGATTACCCTCTCTAATCCAAAAACCAACTTGTTCATCTTTGCACAATATTGCATGGCTGGCTAAAACGCAAAGTACATCTGCCCTGATCTAGTTTGAACCGACAAGATGTATGTGACTGAAACTGAACTTTTTGCAACCTCAGCTGTCACATTTGACATGTTTATGCCTCCAGTACGATGAAGACAAGACTATAATAAAAGAAAATCTACATGCAGACAGGGTTTCACTGTAAAACTGTGATGCGCTTGCAGGTCAGCACACTCTAAAAGTTTTTTGAGGATCCAAACCCACATTTGTGCTCTTTTTTTTTTTTCCAATGTTGCAAGCTGTTAATGCTCTGGAGTGAAATGAGGGAATATGAGGAGAAGCCCAAATGATCATGCATTATGACATGTAAGAGGCAGCCAGGATTACTGGGCTATTTGACAGAGGATTACAGAGTGGAAAGTTGCAAAGAGCATTGATGCTTTAGAGTGAAAGAAAGCATGAAAGGTTCAAAACACCCACAATATGTTTGACGCAACTAAAGTTTTAAAAGGTAAATAAAATGTTAGTTTTCCTTACTAAAAAGAAATAAAGGCTTTTGCGTAGAGGGTTAACGTCTTCTTTTATTTATGTTGCTACTGTTGAGGTCAGTAATAATAATGTACTGCTTCAGGCAACATTAGGGCAAGTGGGGAAAAAATAAAATAAAATCTTGTGCTCTTCTGTGCTGAGGTAGCTGAAATTGTGTGTTTATAGAATTCTACATTGTATTGTGTCATGGGCAGTGGAAAAGGATTACAACAAAAAGCAGCATCAATCCCTCACCCATAAATCATATAAACACATCGGAACAAGAAAGAAAGCAGATGTATCTGTGCTCCAGAAAATGAGATCTGCCAATCTCAGCCAGTCATTTAAAACCCTGATCTTAAGTGAATACATGCAAGCCCCATCAGAGATGAACTGATCTTCTTGCATCACAGGGGACAACACATGGAGTTGGAGGAGAGGGCTTGTGTGATCTGATCATAAAGTGACGGCAGGAGGGGATATTGGAGAGGATGCCAGTGTTTGGGTATTATGTCAAATGAACAATGCCATGGGCCAAAGGATATCTGATGTGCCATCTGTGCGGGTTGGTCAGTGCAGCTCATGTGTGATACATCGTTGGTATGTGGCGTGCGTACACAGAAAAGAGATGGGAAATGTGACATACATGTACAGTGACTGAGATGGGACTTAAGGAAATAAATGAATAAAACCAAATTGAATGCCTTTCAACACATTATCTATAAAAAGGAAACTTCCTCTGTGCATAAACTTATATTATGAATTAATTTAACAGAGATGCAATCAAGTGCAATTTTTGCAATTTGCTTTTTAAGGCTATGCCTATCTTCAAATATGGAACACAATTTAAATAATAAAACAGTTTGGTTCAAATACCCTTGTGCTTACTGGTGGCCGCAAACTACATAAAACAGACTCAAAGGTAAGGTTTTCTCCCTCCTTTGAAATTTTCCCCTTATAATCCTGCTTCAGAAGAACTATGAAAAGGGATAAACAGACAATAACAACACACAGTATGTTTTAAAGCAAAATATTTTCTGCTGGGTATTTACAAGAATCTGTAGTAACTGACACTAATTCTGCATATGTGCTTGTTTGATGTAAAACGTCTGTAGAATTTATAGAAAATGTAGTAAAACAACCACTTTAGTCTGCACACATGTTGAGGTATATGTGCACTACCACACAAAAATTTCACTAGAACATTTTCTATTTACAAGGTGCACAGTTTTTTCACACAGTCACCTGTTTTTTTCTCACTAAAGAGCCATCCTAACTTACACTTTTAACATGACAAGAATAAAATGAGGTAAAATGAACACACATGTAAATCCATAGAATAATGCTTAAGTGCTAACACATAATAGTTGATAAAGAAGCTAATATCCATCATCGGAAGACCTGGAAAAAAAAGTCTTCTTTAGAAAGTCATTTGATATCGCTTTGAATAAAATCAATGGCAAGGGCATTTTCTTTTCTTTTTTTTAAGTACAAATACTTATAAAATGAATTATTACTGATAGTTTAAAATGCTGCATTGTGATGACAAGAGATGTGTTTACTTCAGACCGAAAAAATCAACTTCAGCACAGTCTCTACCCTGGTGCAAATCCTTGACATAACGGCCATCATTCACATCTTTGCAACAACCTCCTCGCCCTAGAACAGAGGAAGAGATGAGATTAAGAGCAAGGCAGAAAATATTATCATTCCCCTGAATATTGTAGTAATGTAAGCCCTAATAAAGAACAGCACTGTGGGTCTTGAGCCACTCCTCATTTCTGCATGTTTTCCTAGGAAAAATAGAAAAAAGTGCAACTATTTTTTAAAACATGCAAACATTTTTGGAAATAAAGTATATAAGACTAAAAACAGAGTTTGTAGAGTTCTAACGAGCTTTAAAGTCACTATCCAGTATGACCACCAATTCTTTTCAACACAGCCTCAACTCTATTAGACAAGCTTTCTTGTCATTTATTTTAGTAGTGTTCTTTGGATGATGGCTGCCTTTTGTTCTGTTCTCTGTTCTCTTCAATAATGTTGAGGTCTGGGCTCTAGATCTGCTGAAGGACCAGATGCATTACTCGGGGCATGTGTCAGGTCTTTTCTTTTCTTTTAAAAGATATACTGCACAGGATGCCGAGATGTTTTCAACTAATAGTGCTTTGAAACTCACCTTGTTGAAGCAAACATATTTTTTATGTCTATCAAACTGTGTTAGCGTTGGCTTTTTTCATGGACTAAAGAAATGGGGAAAAAAATTATCTGCTTTTGTGACAGGCAGTTCGAAACAAAGTGCCTAAAGATACAATTTAAAATAGGTTTGTTACTAAGTTGTTTGTTATGTATAGTGTCTTTATTGTGCATGAATGATTCATAGGTCAGTGTTAAATGGCTTAACACACAAAAAAACATTCCTCTGAAAATGGTCAGGTAGAAGGACTGTATTTAAAATGACTGAACAAGCTGCCAGTGTCCAAAGATAACCTTTGGAAGCCTGAGGAACTGTTTGCTTGAGACCACTTTAAAAAAAAAAAAAAAAAGAAATACAAGAAAGTCTGGCTCCTTGGAAGCAAAATATCAAGAAATAAGGGGTGGCTCAAGACTTTTTCACAGTATTGTAGATCTATTTTTTCTATTATTTATTCCAAAAATAGAAAGTGATACATTGTTCTATAACAAGGTCACCGCCATGTTTTCTCTTGTTGTTTTAACAAATGGCTTTTTAATATAATTCAGCTGTGAGTCTGCTGTGGTCAGCTTTGGCCTTATTCAGTCTGTCATCTGACCTCCTCCTCACCTTCCTGTCTTCACTGGAATCTTTATTAACCAGACCCTCATCGCTGGTGGCCTGCAGACTGTCGAAGGTACCCTGCCTCTCTCTTTCCATGCCTCCTGCTGAGCTTCTGTCTCTCCTTCGGTTCTTCCAGCTCTCCATTATACCGTCCAAACAGGCCAACCTGGTGTCAGTGGTGCAAGCATACATGCCTATTGGCACCGCCAGCACCATGGCTAAAACTATTACCACTATATGTATCAGCTTCTCTCTCTGTTCCATCTCAGTGATGTCACTTCCTGTTACAAAGACGATGCACTGTTCTGGGCGTGGTGCATGATTCTTGAGAGTTACACAGATTTCATATTTAGTTGCAGGCATCAGATCAGAGATGGAGTAAGAATTAATCCCAGGGCCAATGTAGATTATTTCTTTTTTATCAGCATCTGCACGACCAAAGTGGATCGTGAACCAGGTTTCAGTGGGGTGTTCTAGAGCGGCAAACCACTCGATGGAGATACCCCGTATTGTCTGCTTGGCGATGCGGATGTCGATGTAGACATTTTCATCACCAGCCCGCGGTACAGCTGGGAGGAGTGAAGACTGGGAGCTTCCTGCAGAGTGGACCTCTAGAAAGATGCTGACAGAGGAGTTTCCAATGAAGTTGACAGCGGTGCAAGTGTAGACACCATGATCAGCTGCATGGACAGAGGGAATCACCAGGAGGGATCTGATGGTGTCATCATCCACTCTTTCTTGAGATTCTGGGATGACATTAGGGCTGTTATTTTATAGGAACAGCAAGCTTAAAGAGTAAAATATTTTGAAAATTAAATAAAATTGAATTAAAAGACTAAACAAAAGTGTCCTGCAACTGATCTTCCACAAACATAAATAGAAGAAATGACAGTAAAGAGTCCTGTACTGTATTAGACAGCCATAGATACATATTGTCTGTTTTTTGTTTTAAACAGTTAATTGTTCAGTCCACAAAATTTCACAAAATAACAACTAATGCTCATCATATATTGTGTAAATCTAAGCTGAAGTGATCATTGCCTTTGATGGAAGCTAAAAAGTTAAATTTACTATAACTTGTGACAAAGACCCCTGCACTATATCTCCGTCTATAACAAATCCTAAGAATTTTGCAACTTGAACAATTTGTTGTTCTTAAGTCAAAATAGAGGATGATTTGTTTTGCTTCGTCCACAAAATCAAAGGTTTAAACCAATAATTATTCTCCTGTGATCTCACACTGTAAACTGTGATTATTACAGTTGCATGGCTCAGTATTGTTATAATGTTTGAGAATATTTCTTATGACCTAAAATTATAAGACAGATGAGTGTCAGCAACAGAAATAGATAGCAATGGGGGCAGTAGTGTGGTTAATATTAGTTTGCATGTTGTTTGATTGATCTGCAGTAAGCACTCCACTCAGCAAGTTAAGTCTAATGACGCACCTGTTTATTTAATTACAAGGTGGCCAAACAAGGTGGACAGCAGTGCACACTCTTAATCAGCACTGATGGTGTTGTGCAGATAGGGAGATTGGTGGTGCTTACATCACCATGTGCATACATCGAGTTTTAATCCTCTTAATCTTAATGAAAGTTTGCTCCTCCATCATTAAAATGTGTATTTACCATGAAATCCTCTGATTATCTTCAGACCATATGTCCACCACACTGAAGGGTCTGGCCTTGCTTTGGCGATACATCGCAGGGTGACGTTGGCGCCCTGTGGCAGGCTGATGTTGGCTGATGGGGTGCTGACTTCGGGCTTCATGCATGCCTGTAGCTCTAACTCATGGAAGAACTTGCCTGCCCTAAAGTCCGGCCCTGAGCAGGTCAAGTATGAGTTCATCAATATAATTGGGGGGCTCAGAGACCTGATGAACTCCACGAAGCCCTTTAGGCGACAATCGCAGAGCCAGGCGTTGTCGTGGAGTGCCAGGACAACGTTCGGCCCAGATATGGACGCCTCCTGCTCCTCCATGTTCTGTAATTTTTGGTAGAGAGGCCAGTTTTGGAAGACCTCCTTCGATATCACCGTAAGACGATTGAAAGATAAGTCTAAGTAAGTCAGACCTGGCAAAAACCTTAACGCATGCTCCGGTAGGACGTCCAGCTGGTTGTGCTTCAGATCCAGGATCTTGAGAGCCGGCGTGTCCTCGAATGCTGTCCATGGTACTGAACGCAGCTTATTTCCTTGCAAACGGAGCTCGGTTAAGTTCCTCAAACCCTCCAGACCCTTTGAGTTTATCAGTGTGATGTCATTAAAGTTCAGCCACAAGTTCTCCAAGGTCAGCGATTTTGAGAAAGCACCTCTGGGTATTTCAGTAAAGTGAGACTTTTCTATTCGTATTTTGGTCAACTCATGTGGAAGGTCCTCTGGTATAGCCCCAAATGCACTCTCCTCCATACATATTAATGACCTAAGATTAGAAGAAAGAGTTTATATGATCATGTTATTATTTATTGTAATATCTGACTGACTGCTAGGATCCATCTAAAAACAAATGTCACCTTCTGGAGGCCATTTATTCTGTGTATGTTTGCTCTCGTATGACTATATTCTGTATCACTGACTTGTATACTGTCGCCCCCTGACATATAAATAAAGCAGAAATCCCCAGGAGGACTGAACTGCTTGAAACCAGTTCTTACCTTCCATGTCGGTCTTCTACACAGCTGCACCCGCGTAAACACTGAGAAAAAGTTTCACAGGCCTGAATGTTTATTAAAACTATAACGAGCAGGTAACAAATTATGTCCATAGTCCGTAAAAAAAAAAGATCCTGAATTTGAGGGCTACATTCGTGCTCCAGACATGCCGGGTGCTGCAGACGAGAGAAGCCTATTAAGCTTAATCCCCGACGTACAGTGCAGGAAGAAGTGACATTTAAATCTTGGGCAAGACATGCACGATTAACACTTAGTGTCACTAGGTCTGACCTACTGTACCTTTAAGATGGCACTATATTCTGATTAGTCAACTTTAAATAGTCAAAAGTTTGACATTGTCAAAGATATTAAATATGCAGATATATAAAGGTAATAAGTTCTTAATGAACTTTGTAAGTGAAGATTACAGAGACCCATATCTCGGAACCACAGTTTGGAAACTGATTAGTGTTGTGAGGTGAAGTAGAGTTATAAGAACACACAATATCACTCAAGTACATACAGTATAAAAGTTTATTTAATTATATTCAAATAGGTAAGTATCATTGGAACGAACAGATCTACTTTTAATAGGGTAATGATGCCTCTAGGTGGCACAAAACAGTCACATGGAGAGATTTTAAGTATGTGTCTCACTGGGGGAATATAAATGATTTAACGTTTCCTTTTTGCACCATCTCCACCCTATTTACATTGTGTCATAGTTCAGTCCTTCAGTACTTCTCTCCAGCTCCAGCTTCTCTCCATTCACCAGAGAATTGAACTATGCCTATGTGTATATCTTCTCTCAGAACATATGACAGATATATACAGAGGCACAGAATTAACTGTATATGTAAGTGTACATAATCTGATAAAGTATTTACAAATCATACACATACATATATGATATAAACAATGGATTATCTACCATTGAGTTCCCTTTAAATTAGATTGGGTTGGAGAGGTTTCTTCGCTGGGCTGTGCACGTGAGGTGGAATAAAACTTTACAATGTTTGCTATGCTCTTTCACTTCATGTATCATGTTTTACTCTTACAGGCTTAGTGATAAAAAACATTCTTTTAGACATAAAAGCATGAGCGCGCTTGGAGTTTAATATTAATGGATGAATATGTGTGTAACAGTCCAGTGAGTTTCACTACATCTGCAAGAAACATGAAATTTTGTAGATCTACCCAGTTGCCCAAATTCTTTAAACTGATATTTCCATTATTGTGCAGCGTGCAAAAGTCCTTTGATAGAAGTTGGCTCTCTGTGGCGGTGGAGTTGGTGGCATTATCCAGCGAGGAGGGACGGGAGGGGGGGAATCCCATGGCGTGGGTGTATGGGAGCGTGTTGGAGGGGGACTGACGTCAGGATGCTTCTGAGGGAGAGAATACGAGTAATGCTGGGGATACGGATGTGGGTGGAGATGGGGATGAGGGTGTGGATGGGCATGCGAACGATTTTTGGGGTTTGGACTGTGACGTGAGTGTGGGTGAGTGCGGGGAAGATGACGTGGAGCAGGAGCAGGAGCCGGAGCTGGAGCATGACGTCAGCAGAAGTACTCATTAGGCTGTCCCTCTATCTTAGCTGTGGCCTCAGAGTCCAGGCTAGAGCGGGCTGACAGCAGCCGGTTGGACTCTTCGGGGTTCAGTCTGTTCAAATACTCGCCCTCGAGCCCTTTGGCCTTTGTGCCGGGTGAGAGTGTTTCAAAGGTAACATATGAATCTTGGATGTCTTTTGATTTCTTTCCCCAGTACTTCTGAATGCGTCTCTTCAGCGCCCCACAGCATACAATAACAGTGAGCGGGACTGCAATGACACAGGCCACTGTGATCACAATAACATTAATCAGCTTCTGGGTACCAGTAGCACTAGCTGCTTCATCAGTGGAAAATATGACACACTGCTCCTTCTTGGGGATCAGACCCTTCACACACACACAGGCAATGTACTTGGTCCTGGGCACCAAACCATCAATGGTTACACGGTTCTGCCCAGCTCCAACATTGATCTTTCTCATGTCCCTCTCTCCAAACACCGCATAGAGCACACTAAATGCTGTTGTGTTTTTGGCTTTAGGGGCTCTCCAGTTTAGAGAAATTGTATTGTCTGTGTCCCCCACAACTTTTACTGAGCGGACCACTCTATCCGGGTCCTGCTGTAACGATGAAGCGTTGGCTGCCAAGTTGCTTAGATTTGTCTTTTCCAGATCCAGCAGTGCATCTGAGTTCGGGGAGGTGGCAGGCCCTGCGGTGGCTCCTTCAGCCAGGCTGTAACTGGATAGTCCAGGATCAGGCCCAACACCAGGCAGAAGGCCAGGATCCAGGGCCGGCAAAGATGAAGGGGTGGAGGTTGGAGCAACATATCTGGCCACCAGTTTCTCCTGGTAGGCAGCTTTGCCCATTTGGTTTGGTTTTTTAATTTTGGGCCTCTTGTCATTGTTGGTTTGGTTCCCCTCTGGTTTTGGTGAGTTAGAGACAACGAGGGAAATGACAGCCTCAGCATTTCCTGCGTAGTTAGTGGCCCTGCAGATGAATTTCCCTGAATCACGGTAGGACACTGCTGGGACACTGAGGATTGACCACGTGATTCCTTCCTTTGAGGTTTCCTGCTGGACTGTAGTGGCAGAAATGGAATAATATAGTTGTTATAAAATAACTACAGAAGAAAGATAAAAAAAAATAAAATGTAATTTGACACCCGAGATATGTCCCCTTTGACAAATGTGAAAAGGGACAACAAGCTGCTGATTACACAATGTTGCATTGATGATCAGTATTGCATAACTCACTGTGTTGGCAATAGATGTCACTCAGACTTACTAACTCCACTGGTGGTTCTCTATTTAATTAACAGCAGCACTACAGAGCACACAAAATCATCTTATCTCGGGCACAACCCAGCGAAAGACCCTGGCATCCAAATAGCTGCTGACTCACCTGTTCCATTGAGGTGTCGTCCATCTGCCCTGCGCCACGTCAAGTCTGGGATGGGGACTCCAATTGTCCCACACCGGAGCAGCACATTGTTTCCAACAGCACTCCTTACTCGTGCCACAGCTGTGTGGATACGTGGAAGCTGACAGCGGCGGAGTTCTGCGTCGCTGAACAGGACCCCCGACACACTCTCCGGAGCTGAACATCGAAGTCTCGTGTCAATGAAAGCCACCGAAAGAGTCGGAGACTTCTGGAACTGGACCAGGTCATAGAGCCGGCAGTCACACACCCAGGGGTTGTCATGGAGACCTGAGGGTGAGGGTACAAGTGAGGCTACAGGAGGAAGACAAGTGTCCAGCTGTGGGCAAAGTGATAGATCAGCCTACAGATGGCTGGTGTGGATGTTGGGATGTTAATCCTGTAAGAGGATTAATATTTAATTCATAAACTACATCATGCCCATGACTATGGCAATGATGGTGATGATGGTGATGACAGAGGTGAAAGTGGACTAGAGATCAAGGTCAAACTTTGCAATCATTTCACACTCCCTACAACTGTCATGCTTCTTATAGTTAGAAGGAAACTCCTTGTTGATACACCTCCACCAACAGAGTGCATAGAGTTGTGTGCAATTTTATATATACCATTTGAACTGCATTTTTCTTTTCTCTTTTTGATAAAACATAACTTAAGTCCATCCATAATAAGAACTAATGTTTTAAACAAAACAACTTAAATCTGCTATGATGAAATATTAAATATTATAAGAGCTTCAAAAATTATTATTAAAATTGTTGCATTCATGTTAAAGACAAAATGTTACTTTTTTCCAAAGTGCTTTTTTTTAAAAACATTTTTATAGGACATGTTTTATTCACCAGAAACAGCTGTTGTTATCAAATTATGTGTTGCTTATGTAATCTTAAATTGCTATTTTAAAAAAATGTTGTTTTGCACCTAATGAGCACACTTTCTTTATGCACAGAACATGACAATGCACCTAGGATGAGCACTGCCTCTCACCGAGTATCATCTTGGAGCTGTCTGGCCCTAGTGCAGGCTTTGCAGCCAGCCAAGTGGACAGCACTTCTGCAGGTAGGGTCACAAGACTGTTGCTGGACAGATCCAAGTAGGTGAGGTTCTTGATGTAAGTGGTGGCCTCCGCGGGCAGGGAGGTGAGCTGGTTGTTGTGCAAATCGAGAAGTCTGAGGCTGGGCATATCCATGAGAGATTCCCAAGGAAAGGCGGTAAGGGCATTCCCGTCCAACCGAAGCTCTTCCAGGTTATAAAGCCCCCGGAAACTGTCCGGGTTCAAGGCGGACAGCGTGTTAAAAGACATCCACAGGAATTCCAAACTGGAGAGGTAGTTGAAGGCTTCGCTTGGTATCCGCTGGATGGATGTCTTCTCAATCCGCAGCTTGGAGGTGTCAACAGGAAACCCGACAGGCACGAGAGATATATCGGGATCATTGCAAATCACGCTCCTAAAAGTCGGACATATTTGTGTTAGCTTCACAAATTACATTTGAGCATAGTTTACGAATCACTAAAGCTTGAAACTAAACCGACTATTAATGACAACAAATGTGTATTCACAAGTTCACAAGCAAACGTAATGTGGATAATGATTTTAAAAATAGTTCTTCCACGTCCCACCAAACACATAAAAAGCATACATAAAAGCCTGAAAGTGCCTTTGAAAGATAATCCTGCATTAAATAAAATTGGAGCGACATGCACTCCCTGAATTATCTTTTGTAGAGGTGTTCATCTCTGTGCAAACATCTGTCCTCATATGATGACAAAATGCATCCCTGTGCAAAATAACAAAACACAAAAACAAAACCACAAGATGCATGAATTTCACTTTGGGCATCCATCTTACCTCGCCTTCGATCCATCACTCAGGTTGTGGTAAAAGCAGCTGCACTGCGAAGGGCAGGAGCTCACTGGGGGGAAAAGTTGACCCGTGGCCACGTAGAGCCCCAGCAGCAGGACGAGGAACATTTTGGCCAACTTTTATGCATACGCAATTTGCCTACATGCGCCCACTTTGCGCCCACTGAAGTCAATTAGACTATTTTTTTTCTCTCTTATTTACAGGAATGTCATCCGTACGGCGCTGTCCCACCGCTTCGCTGCCCCATAGTGATCAGACTACTATGAGTCCCGAGATAAAAAAGGACAAGGATTAGCGAAAAGACTGGCGTTCGTTTCATCTGGATGCGTATTGCATCCCGGAATCGGATAGGCTGCGCAGAGACGTCCCTATTTATTACCACAGAAAAACACTTCCGAAATGGTCATAATCCACTGTGATGTTTGCCTTTTTTTTTTTTGCCTCAACTGTGGCATGTTTATTTGAGCCCTGCCGTGACTGTTAATCTGGGAGTGGAGTGGATCGTGTTTTGCCACAAGGTGGCCTCTATATCATGCCCTGTGGCTCCTACCTAGGGACCTATGCGCAGGGAAAGTCCTCATTCAAAGTTCTATTATTTATGCATCTTTTTCACCTGGATAATTAAAATTAATTAATAATTTTAGCACAAAAATCTTTTATTGCTTGCATTTACAAGCGAATTAAAGCAACAAAACAGGGGTTTTCAAATGCATGTTTAGGTATATAAATTCACGTGTTTCCTACAAAATGATATCAGGATATATCAATCCTTCACATCTCACTGATGTCATCAATGTAGCTACATTTATACATATAAACTAACTATCAACAGGGATCTCAGTAGTACCAACATAATGTGAGATAAAGACTGCGTTTCCAAGGAAATTATATCAGCTCAGTTTGAGTGAAAGAGACTCCTAACCTTTAGATTTCGCCTCACTGACCTATTTGGACACATTTCCACACTAGTAGGTAAATGCCTCCAATTGTTTTCCATTGTAGGTAAATACTACACATTGGTTGGCACCTACCCAGCATTCCCTAAGCTTTCATCACACTGGAAACTAAGCATTACAAGTCTTTAGTGTGTTTGGCAACAATCCTTTTCAAATTTAATCCGCATTTAATGTCAGAGATAGGTCAGAGCAGATAGGTTTTTAAGGTTTGATAGAGTAATAAACCCTATAGATTGAAAATAGATAAACAGAGTGTATGAAATCAAATCAAAATCTGTTTTTCATTGGGGAAAAACAAAATACATAAAAACACTCTAAACAGGTGGAAACAAATCAGGGCAAAAGCACATGGGTGAGAATTTATAGTATTTGTGAATCCATCCATGAGTATAGTGTTTTTCTTTGGTCATTGTCCTCTTCGACCTTTTGAATTAAAATCCCTTCAACTCACAGGTTACAGATGGTTTAAGAATCGTAGAGGTCAGTTCTGTGGCTGTGAAAGTGTTGAGCAACCAGAGCAATCACATTCCCCTGTGCTGAAAGGAGAAATATTCCATATTGTATGGCAAGCAGCTAATCTCATTTACAGAAGCCAGTAAAGCCACCTTTACATGTTGTATGAACCAGAGACATTCTTTCAGATGCAATGGCATTCTTAGTGTGCAAAAAGTGTTTGCTTTATTATACACTATTATCAGTGGGGGTCAAAAGAAGTAGTGTAGTAATAGCAGTAGTGATGAAAGGATTTAAAAAGAATCTATATATCTAATACATTACATAGCTACACAGTCTTTGTTTTTAGAAAGTGCCATTTGCGAATAACACCTCTTGCACATTCGGACTTCATTGTGAAAGAGTTTTTTCAGTAAGTAGCACTTCTTTTTTTTTTTTACATTATCATCTAAATTTATCCAGATTCTTATGAGACTTGGAGAGACTCCTGTGCCCTCTCCCTATATTGAAACACAAGGAATCCACAGAAGTCTAGGGACAATAGCAGGATTTCATTTAATTTTCACAAATGTTGATCAATTAAAAAAAAACTGAACTTGACTGTTAGTGTTCACAAGATACAAGATTTTTCTCTTGAAACACACAAACCCACTGAATGAAATTGCTTTATCCATATATTTCCTTTTTTAAATGCTGGTCCAAAAGTGTACAATTTTTGTTTTTATCCTCTATCATTTCAAGCAGCTTGCTGTCACAGCTGGTTTAACCTCTTGATGGCACTGTGTCCGTCAAAATCTGGATTCTTTGCACAGAAGAACAAAAAAGGATTAGCAGAGATACAGAACAGTAGCACTGGCATGGCTCCCCTGAAGAGTACTCCCAATAAATATTTGGTTAAGATGGCTTTACTGAATTTTAACACATTACATACATTATATTCTACAAAGCTGCAAAGCACTGGTGTGCAAATGGTAGGTTTGAATCTTAATAGTGAATAATGTATATGAATACAGATAACAGCAAATGTCCACAGACATTAATCAACTGCGTAATTTTAGTATTGTGCCTTCAGATGTACCTTTTACGCTTTTAATTTTTAAATCTAAACACTGGTGGGATCATTATTGTAGAGCATGGGGGATGTAGGTGTGGTTCTGATTGGCAGTGAAGACATTGGTTTGCGAACACCTGTTGTGCCTCCATAAAGCAAACCTGTATATACACGGCTGTGGACCCGCTCGTCTCGTCTCCTCGTTTAATTTCAGCGGCCGCTACATCCTCACCGGAACACCAAAACACAAAGGCTTGTTGTGCAATTAATAGAAGGCTTTATTGTTGCGGCGCGCAAATGCGCATTAAGGGTTACGTTCCGCGTTCATTAAGACATTCCTGCGCGGATTGGGGCGACAGAGAGGCTTTACATAATAAACTGCAAGCATTCACGTGAAATGCTCCTTTAAAAGCCGGCTCTGTTCGGTCACACCGAGGGGCATCGTAAACAAGCGGACCGAGAGGAGTCTGTGACAGCTGTACTTTAGTGTGTCAAATCGGCTTCAGGATGGTTTCTTCGTACCCTTTACCGGAGGGCTTCTCCGAGTTTGATGTGTTTTCCCTGGGATCTTGTCTGCTTGTGGAGGGTAAGTTATGTCTTGGAATTCAGCCAAATACTACGAGGACTTTGCCTGCTGTGTTTGCCATTAACCTATGCCAGGACCTGTCTCCACCCGGTCACTGACGCGGACCGTTTCTCTGTAAACTTGCTAAATAATGCTCACTTATGGTCTAAAAACAAAATTTAAAAAATTTAAAAAATATGAATGCGAAGAGTCCAGAGCATGTTCTCTCTCGCCTTGAGGTGTGAGCTGTTTCGCAGTAAGCATCGCTGTGCGCACTGATTTGCATTGTGTGTTTTTTGTTCCCCTTCCCCAAAGGTCTGCTGGGTTTCTTTCTAAATGCGGTCACAATGCTTGCGTTCCTCAAAGTGAGAGAGCTGAGGACTCCCAGCAATTTCCTAGTATTCAGTTTAGCGATGGCTGATACTGGCATCTCCATGAACGCCACGATCGCCGCTTTCTCCAGCTTTCTGAGGTGAGTGATGTAATCACCCCTTTCATAATGGACATCGAGGTCCATCCGCATGTGGGTGGGATGAAATGTAATGAGAAAATAATGCCGCTGACAATAGGCTGCTGCTGGCCACCTGTTGTGACAAATCATCTATACAGAGCTGTATAATCTATGCAGAGTGGTGCAATTAAGGCTGTACAGTGAAGAGGGTCAGTACAGAGCATATTCAAACTGCAATCAGGAAATGAGACACGTTGCTCTCACTGTTCACCAGTTCATGGATTAAACGCTATACTAGTGATTTACAAGTGATTTGTTTGTGTATTTTTCTGGCTAAAATTGGTGCTTAAGGGTTTTCTTGTGTCAGTCAATTTTGAATACATCCTCTGCCTTCAGGTACTGGCCTTATGGGTCTGATGGATGCCAGACTCATGGTTTCCAGGGCTTCATGACAGCTCTTGCCAGCATCCACTTTGTAGCTGCTGTCGCCTGGGACAGATATCACCAGTACTGCACTAGTAAGTCAATATCTGGTTGATGAAACCAAATGAAGTCCACCTTTCCTCTGCTATGTTGCACAAATGTGCACATAACTCAGCCAAGTGCACTGCTGTCTTTAAATTTTCTACAGACAAAATAATGTGAGAATATGCAAATAAATAGCAACTTTAAGAGTTAGAACACAGGCAGACACCTCTGTACTGAAACTGCAGCCTGGAAGGCTTGAGTGTTAACAGTAAGTTCCGCACCTATTTTTAAACATCATTAGTACCAGGATACACAGGCAAGAGGAAATGACTGAACATTTGTTCCTCAGTTTGCACAGTTAGTACAGTGGTTATTACACTGTTGTTAACTCTGTTATAAATGTTGCAAACAAACAGCTCTAGTCAAGATAATAGTTTTGCTAAGAATGCACATTTGTTTCTTAGCAGCAGTGTGAGATTTAAAACATTAGAAACAAAATCAGTAGCCTACTTGAGTGTGCATTCATTGTGTTGCTGGTGTTTAAACTAGTCATGAAGAATATTGTTCTTCCCAGGGACAAAGCTGCAGTGGAGCAGTGCCATCACTCTGGCTGTGTTTGTGTGGCTGTTCACTGCCTTCTGGGCTGCCATGCCCCTCATTGGCTGGGGAGAGTACGACTATGAGCCCCTCAGGACTTGCTGCACACTGGACTACAGCAAGGGAGACAGGTACTGTATACACACATAAATTCTGCACAGTGCTTGCAAGATAAATATATGCTATTTTCACTTTTTTTTTAACCTACTGTGTGTCTCTCTCTCCATAGAAACTACGTGTCCTACTTGATCCCAATGAGCATCTTTAACATGGGCATCCAGGTGTTTGTTGTCATGTCTTCTTACCAGTCCATTGCACAGAAATTCAAGAAGACAGGAAACCCCAGAGTAAGTACTATAAATTAAATTATGCACAAACTTTAGCACCATAAGATTAGAAGAAGATGTCTTTTGCTGGGGAAAAAAGTGTTGTAGATTACATTGAGATCCAGATTCACTTTGGAGTAGCAAGAAACGCATACAGAACAAATCCAAAGAAGTTTAACTGAATTTTGGGAATTACTCCAAAATCCAAGAATCTGACATTTATAAGAACAGATGCATAAATCCTCTAAAATATGTAGTCCTTGTAAAGGCTCTTCGTGCTTTGAAGTTGCCCACTGAAAGAAATCAGAGGGATTCTCCTCAACCTAGCGTAAGCACAATAGCCTCATGTGGCCTTTATTCAGAGAAACAAAACAGACTGTGAATGAGGAGCATTTACGCTGGGATATATGTAGGTCATTACCACAGGGCGAAGATCAGTGGCTTTAGCTGGGAATGTGGGCAGTAGCTGGTGTGCAGTGAGAAGAACAATGTTCAATAGTGGAGTTCTGGAGGGGTTGAATCAGGTGGCCTGCTTTATGTTGCATAAGCTCATTACTTACAGTCATCCGAGTTGGCTGGAGGGACACTTTGATTACAAACACAAACTGCCAAGTAGAGACACCCAGTACTCCACCAGAGAACAGTAATTATGTAATAATCAAACAGTTTATAGTCATATTATTAGAAAAGGGGGTGTGGCACGACCTAAATTAAGGAGAGAAAATAGACCTAGAATGGTCGCAAATTATTTGGGGTTATCTAAAAGAAAACTGCAGCTTGTAAACTGTCACAGCGGAGTACGCCGGTGTGTTTGAGAATGATGGACCCAAATGCAGACGGACAGGAGGCAAGAGCGGTGAGAACAAAAAGTGAGCCTTTAATTGTGGCTAATGAAAAATTACAAAACCAAAGGCGAGGCAAGGACTAAACCCAAAACATCAAAATGAGAATGAAAAAACTATGAACTGAGAAACACAAACAAAGAGCTAAGTACTGTGAGCTATGAGCTATGAACTATGAACTAAGAACTATGAGACATGATAGAAAACTATGGCGTGGGGTAAACAGACGACCTGACAAAGATACAGTGAAAACACACAGACTAAATACACACAGGAGGTGATCAGGGGAAGTGGAAACACATGAGGAAACAGCTGACCCAAATAAACATAATGACACCACAGG
>VVHJ01012759.1:5103-21882 GCA_015107715.1 Tylochromis polylepis
AAACGCACAAAAAAAAAAAAAAAAAAAAAAAAAAAGAGGAGAGGAGAGGATTGACAGAAACACGGGGAGGCAGAACCCAAGGGTAGGTGGGGGGAAAAGCCTTAGATCAAAATTTCCTTTTTACTTACAGTATACCACAAGTGTGCGAGTGAGTGTGTGTGTGCCCGAGTTTCAGCCATTCACATCATGCCAATGGAGCTGCTCAATTATGTAAGCCCTATATACATATACATTCATACACACATGGGACTGAGTGTATGCAATCATAGCCTATAGTAGGAAATTCTAATTTTTGCCTAGACTGTGACCTTTGTTTGTACTTCTCTCTGCACGAGAAGCCTTAGCAGTACCTGAAATTTGATCAGAGATATTATGCTGCGTCTATGATAGAAAATATCATGTTTGGAGGTGACTTTAAGAAGCACATACACTCACCAGCCACTTTATTAGGTTGACCTTGCTAGTACCGAGTTGGACCATCTTTTGCCTTCAGAACTGTCTTAATTCTTCATTGCACAGACTCAACAAGGTGATGGAAACATTCCTCTGAGATTTTGATGCATATTGACACGAGAATCTCCCGTTTCACAACATCCCAAAGGTGCTCTGTTGGATTGAGACCTGGTGACTGTGGATGGATCCATATGCTTATTATGTTGATCTGAAATTTTGATTCTACCATCCAAATGTTGCAGCAGAAATTTAGACTCATCAGAGTCCAATTCCAGTCTTCTGTTGTCCAGTTTTCATGAACTGTAGTCACAATTTGTTGTTCTTAGCTGACAGGAGTGGCAGCCGGTGTGGTATTCTGCTGCTGTTGAGATGCTGTTCTGCATACCTTGGCTGACCGAGTAGTCTGGCCATTCTCCTCTGACTTCTGACATCAACAAGACATTTTCTCCCTGAGAACTGCTGCTTGCTGGGTGGTTTCTCTTTTTTGGCCAGTTTTCTGTAAACCCCAGAGATGGGTGATGCAGAAAAATACTCAGGCCAACAATCAGACCACATTCAAAGCCACCTTTCATCTCCATTCTGATGCTAAGTTTGAACTTACGCAAGTCACCTTGACCTAAATGCACTGAGTGGCTGGCACATGATTGGATAATTAGATTTTTGCCTTAACAAGCAGCTGAACAGGTATACCTAATGAAGTGACCAGTGAGTATATGTAAATTCATACACAGCCTATGCAATTACAGTAAGAAATGCACCTTTTCGAACAAGAATGAACCGTACTTTTCTCTGCATCCAGTAAAGCGAAAGCACAACAAGTCTTTATTTCATTGCTTGTATTTTTGTGATCTAGGGATTAATGGTGGGGTTAGAAGTACAGCTTAATACCTGAAACATAACTAGAAATATTATAACTTTCTTGGATGTTGTCTTTCTGGGGTTTTAAGCCAATTATCTTGCGGGGTTTTTTTGCACATCTGTGTATGTAAAATGTAGTTTGGTGTTGCTTTGAGGAGTCAGAAAAGGTGTTAATTTTGCAGTTAACTGCTAAGCTAATCAAATAAATGGCTTTCACCTGTGCACATTGAGGCTGTTGCTGTCTTGAACTTTGCCGTTAACGTCTGAGCTCCCTTATTAAGGTGTTTTGAAAAGAGCCCAAGGTATCCCCCCCCCATCTCTCCACCGCTCCCGCCTGCTTCCACCCTCTACTCCCACCATGTAATTAAAAGTGTAGCTTTCGCCCTCCTGCAGCTAGATAAGAAAGACAGGTACAACATGAAAAAAAAGCTTCTGGCAAGAAGGAAGAAAGGAAACAAAATGCCTCGATCTGCTCCTGTTTACTCCCACCCACGTCATGTGTAAGTCATGGGCTCTGGGGCCCTCCAACTGCAGCACTGCCTGTTTGCGCCGTTTACTGAGATCGAGAGAGAGGTTAAGTTGTGTCATCTAGCTACTGTCTTACACCTGGCGTACCTTGCCGCTGGCAGCATCTAACACACACACACAGATCCGCGCATATGAAGGTGTGTAAAATCTCATTCAGCTGGAAATCAAAATAAGAGCTAAAATCAATCGAGGAAGGCCGTAAATATACATTTGTAAGCATTTTTTTCACCTCCAGTTCAAGCTTTGTGTGTTTTTTTTATTCTTAGGCTATTTGCATGCTTCGCATGATTCACAAATCAAAACAAGCCTTTATGGCTCCTCCCCCCAGAAGGCAACTTTGTTTTAACTGGCTGCCCCTCGGAAGCAGGTGGATGGGGCTTCTGTCAGATGACCATGTTAGGGTTATCTGATTTCTCTGATGTCATAAAGTTCCAAGAGGAGAGAAAACTGTCAGAAACTGCATATTTAGAGCACTTTTATGTGTTTATTTAGCCTGGAAGTAAGATAGTAACCTGGCATGGTCTCAGCAGTGTGAGAAACCAGATAAGAAAAAGCATAATAGGTCCCATTTAACCAGCTTTTATCATTCCTAATTATGATTTTGTAGGTCTTTGTCACGCTTAAGGGCAGCTTATTATATTATAAGGTGCTAGCAGACATGCTGTAGGGGATCATCACGTGACCTTTGGGTTACAGGGGCACCTTGAATGCCACCAAGCCAGGCACCGAATGCTGCTGAGATTTAACTGAAATCACCTCACAAAATAGCCCCTAGAAGATGGTTGTGGGCGCTCAGGTGGTTGCTGTGACAATAAGCTGTGCCCCCTATCAGCCCAAACCCTAACCCCCCCTCCTCATCCACCTCCTCTTTTCTCTCCTCCCTGTGGCTGGCTAGTAGCTAATTGGGAAGTTGGTAACAGTGTCAGAAAGAGTTGCCTTTCTCCAGAGGGCTTTCCCTCTCTGCAAGGGTCCAGGCCACCTCTTCTATGTGTATGTGTGTGTGTGTGTGTGTGTGTGGGGGGGGGGGGGGGGCAGTTTGCCCGCTGGGAACATTACACACACACACGTACACACATGTACACACACACTTCCCCATTTCCTGGTCCTTATTTGATACCTGGTGGGGATGCTATTCAGGTGACAAAGAGCTTCAGTGTGTGTGTGTGTGTGTGTGTGTGTGTGTGTGTGTGTGTGTGTGTGTGAGGGGGTAACAGATGTGATTTTACACTCTCATTACCATGTGAATGAGGCCCCAGGCCCCCAGATTGGCTTCAACCACAGAAGAAGAAGCAGATTCAAACCTCCTCCTCCCTTTAACGTGGTGGCCCCTCACCTGGACCCCCCACCCTCCCGGTTCATCCTGTCTGATCTCTTCAGTCCATCTGAGCTCCCTGTTCGCTTCACACACACTTGTACACACAGACACACACAGAGATCGACCTTTAAACAGCTGCTGATTGGCAGAGTTTTATGGCAGCACGAGGTCCCACTCTGCTCAAAGAAACATTTCACAGGAGCGTTTTCTCTCTCTTTCCGCCGCCACCACCGCTTTTGAGGACTGAGAAGTGCTTGCTTTTGCTCTCAGGTGCTGTTTTGCTGAGATAAACGCGGCCATGGCCCCATCGCTGTGGACAAGAATGCAAAACAACCTTGGCCAGATCAAACCGGTTGTTGTGTTAGTGTGTGTGAGTGTTGTGGGGTTTTTTTCCCTTGCTGCTATCTGGCCAGGGCGACAGTTTTGTCGTCTGAGTAGAAAGGTGAAAGGAGTAACCACGGTGATGTGTCTCTAGCAGCTGCGAGGTGGCTGGTTGTGAAAGGGTTGGAGGGGGTGGAGAGATTACTTCAGACACTTTATGCAAGCAGAGTGAACCAGACTCTGATCTTTTACTGCTTTTTTTTGTGCAACATTTTTTTTTCTTTTTCAAACCCCCAAAGTGTTGCCCAACTAGGTCTGCAACCGCTAACCTTTGCAACAATTGCTCAACTCGCAGATTAAACGACTTCTTCCACAAAATGAAGTCCTCCAGCTTTCCAGCTTTTGGAATTTTTAGCAATATTAAAAGATGAACTTCAAGCCTTATGATTAATTCCTCCAAAATAGACGCCTTAATTTTTGTTTCCTTTCACCATGTCCCCATTCTCCTTCCTCACGGTGAAGGAAATCAGCATCAAAAAGCTCCCGTTAGCCGGTAATTACAGCTCAGGTTCTGCTTAACTATTATTAACAAAAAAGTACAGTAATCTGGCCTGGCAGTGCAATATGTTACCGTCGCTTTCTAATTAATCTTACAGGGAGTGTAATAAATTTACAATATCAGATTGGCGCAATACTGTATATAGATTTATTAAAGCTTTTAATCAGTTCTGGCAAAATTAATTTTGCAATGATTGCTTACATTTGAATTTGCATATACTTAGTGCGAGTAATTTATTTTTATAGATTCTTTTTTATTAAACTGAGGCACATGGGAGCCGTCAGAGATGAGGAATTGCTGGGGTTTTTTTGGCTTTCCGTGCTGCGAGGGAAAGGGTTTCCTCTTAGGTGTGAGGAAAGGTGTCACAGCACCTGTCCTGACAGGAGGCGACGGGTCACGTGGTGGCAGCCCGGGGTGTTGTGAGGAGGCTGTTTCATCCTTGTTTCCTGTTGTTTGTAATGTCTCTGCCTGCACTGAAGGTCACTGTGCATTAGCGCCATGGAGGAGTGTTTTTAAGACCGCTGTTTTAGGGTTTACAGATTTTTATTATTATCTGTTCTGACATTCTAGAATCTTGCCATAGTAACAATCCCACTGCAGTTTAAGCAGTTGCGTAGTTTACTTATTCTTAAGGGATTCCTGGAATCTTATTGATTCTGGAAGTTAGCTAATCCTTAAGCTCTAACTTTGGTAAAAATGTTTTTCAAACCTGTTGAGTAATCCTGCTAGAAATCAGACAATCACATGACCTTCTTGGTGGAGCTAAAAACTGCAAATTCGCAATCAAAGAAAGCACCTTAAACGCCACTTTATGAGTCCTCATACCTTACTGAATCCTACCCTTTGCCGACCTTTTGGCCTGTAATATCATAAAAATGCAAATGTGGCCTGTAACGGATTCAGGTGTGTTTGCTTCTTGATAAAATGCCATCTTCCTCCTCGTCTCGCTGTTTTCCTCCCGTGTAAATGCTCACAATAACACGAGCCTACAAAGAAACACACACTTGGGTACACAGGAACACAAATGTGCACACATACACACACGTGCGCACACACACACACTTGCAGGGCAGATAAGAGTGATTCATAAACAGATGAACCCAAAGCAGATGTGTTATCACGGTGGCACTGTGCACAAAGTACTGCAAGGCCACACCAGCTCTCCTGGGGCTCACACACACACACACACACACACATTTGATGAAGTCAGGTTTAAACAGGGAGACCTGATAACAGAAGGCTGCCTCTATCAATTTGTTACCCCCACCTCCAACTTGATCCAAAGCTCCGTCAGCAGATTCCTCCACCTGAGTGTGTGCTAACATGTTTGTCTATATTTAAAAACGCTATTTTTATGAATGCATGTTGCGGCTGTGCAAAGGTGTGTGTGTGTGTGTGTGTGTGCGTACATGTGTGTTTTTTGTGGGGCGTGGACTCATGGCATTGAGCCACAGTGTCCCTTTGAGACTGGGCAGGAGGAGGAAGAGTGGAGATGGAGAGAGAGAGAGAGAGAGAAAGAGGAACGATTTAGATAACAGACTCAGCTTGTGGCATGCACACACACACACATACACAGACATGCACACACACACACACACACACACACAGCTGCTATCAGAAACACATTATTATTGGAGAGAGCTGACCGCAGGAGAACCCTGGCAAGCACCCCGAGATAGGCTCTTATATTCTTCCTCCCTCCCCAGGGAAGAATTCATGAATTAAATCTTTCTATTAAAGGTAACTCTCTCCTCCTCCCACAAGAATACAAACAAGGGGGAGAGAGAGAGAGGGAGACGTATTCAGTCTGGACCTGCAACTGGTGATTATTTTCATTACCAAACAATCTCCTGATTATTGTTTTGGTAAGCTGATCAATAAGTTATTTAAAAAAAAAAAACGCAACAACTCTATTGTCAGCCGTCGGAGTTCAATTAAAGTCAGCACCGAATTCAGAGCTGTTCAAATTAAAGCAGCATGTTTTCACACTGCTAACATGTATGAATAGATGGCACTTTTCTTCAAGTTCTGATTAACAAGTTGTTAAGTTATGTAGAAAGTGTGCAGACATTTGTGTCGTGTAAAAAAAAAATTTTGAAAAAATCCAGCATTATATTCAGTGCAAGTGTTTCATATTAAGAAGCACAGCGTAGTTCCTGTTAATAATAATAAAAAAAAAGTGTAGGGAGAATTAATTTCTTTTATTTTTCATCTTAATGAGAATAAAGTTGAAATTCGAAGCATTAATTATAACCAGCGATACTTTTTTGATTAGAGTTGAGAGGTGTCAAGAATAAAGTTGAAAAGTAGGAGAAATAAAAGAAATTCAGAAGTAAAGTAGAGACAAAATGTAGAGAAATCAGTTGGAATTGAAGTTAATGTTTAGAATACAGTTAAATTATTGAGAGTAAAATCAAAATTTTCACTAATAACACCAACAGTTTTGAGGAGCTGACTTGTTGACAGAGTTTAAAATTTTAATAAAGATTCAAAATCCTAATGTTGGGAGTAAAGTAAAAATTTTGAGAGTAAATTTTGAATGCTTAAATATAACGATGTTACAGAGAATGACAACAATGTGAGTACAGGTGTAATATCAAGAACGACGTCAGAATGAAAATGATACATTTAAAAAGTATAATTAATTTTAAATTTAAGAATAAAGGCTGAATAAAGTTGAAATACTGAAAAAATTACAGTAAATTTCAAGACTATAGTTGAAATATTAAGAATTAAATCACAAATGTAGGAAAATTAAGCCAAACCTTGAGAATAAAGATAAAAGAAGAAGAAGAAAGTCAGAAAGTAGAACAAAATCAAAATGTTAAAAAAATACAGTTAAATTTTTCAGACCAAAGTTAAAAGGTGGGAATAAGTTTGAGAATAAAGTCAAAAAGTTGAGTGGAGGGTAAAATCAACATATTAAAAAAAACATTAAAAAGTATGTAAAAGTTGAAACATCAAGATTAAACCTGATAGGATAAAGTTGAAAGGCAAAGTAAAGTCAAAATGTTGGAAGATGTAGTTAAAACTTTTAAAATGAAGATGAAATACTGGGAACAAAGCTGAAGTAGAAGATGTGATCAACGTGTCGACAAAAATGTCAAAAAAGTAAGTAAAAGTTTCAGTAGTGAGACTACAAATGATGGAGAGAAGAAAGTGGGAATGGAGAGCAAATAAAAACATGTTGGAAAGTATAAAGTTTGAAGAATAAACATGAAAAGAGGAGGATATGATCAACTCGTCCGTAAAATGTTTTTAAAAAGTAAAATGATGATAGACTAAAAGTTCAAATGTGGGAATAAAGTCAACATTTCAGAATTAAAGTCAGTCTTCTGATTTGTTTCCTTTTTTTTCCTTATGGCAGTAACGCTGAAAGTCCTCCTTCCCTAGCGTGGCCCTGGTACTTGTCCATACTCTGGTTTGAATCCACGTGCGTTCATTGTGTTTCGCCTCAGCTGCAGACACGCGTGTAAACATGTCCGTCTCTTTATTATGCTCGCAGCGACTCCACACATCTGTTTTATTAGCTGTTTCCTTCTCCATATTAACCCGCAGGTGCTCTTGTTGCTGCCTGTGCTGATGCTTCTTCTTCTTCTTCTTCTTCTTCTTTACAATTCACATTAATACGCGCACGCACCAAAAAAGCCCCGCAAATTTCAAATAGTTTAAAGCACTTGCTGCATTCATTCAGCTCCAAGCATTAAAAAGAGCCTTTATAGTGGAGGGGAAATTAGCGATGGTCTCCCTTTATGTGTGTAAGAAGCCCTGCTTTGCCTGTGACGACTCCAAAACTGGAAGCAGTTCACCCAGCAAACGTTTTCTTTTTTCCCCCCTCTGTGTGTGTGTGTGTGTGTGTTTGGTTAGTTACAGTAATTACGGCCCAATAACTGACAGCCAAAACCAGGCAGGAGAAAGTAGAAGGGGGCTGTTTTTCCTCAGCCGTGCGCAGCCTCGCTGCCGAACATCTGCTGAGAGATTTGCATATTAATTAACCCATATTAACTCTAATTATTCTGGGAAATTATCAAATAAATTAAATTTTCTAATTTTAACCGTTTTTTTCCCCCTTCTTCCCGTTGCTTGACGAGTGTCAGGGTAACGTGAAGGCGAAGGGGAAGCTCACCTGTGCCGAGGAAAAAAATGTATATATGTATGGATTTATATATCCCATAACCTCCTCCCCCTTCTCCTCATCCTCCCCCCCTTCCCCTTTGCCTCCCAACCTTTCCCTCCTCTGTTCTTCTTCTCTCAATCCTCCCTCCCACTCTCCTGGCCTGGGAGTCCTGAGGGCAGCCAGGGGAAGCTTTTGTGTGTCTTTTTTATTCTTCTTCTTTGGCTTGTGTGACGAAGAGGAGGCAGGCGGTGGGGGGAAGGAGGGGAGGTTTACTTCTTCGAACATTTGTTGGAGGCAGGAACATGTGTGAACTGGGGGAGGAGGAGGAGGAGGAGGAGGAAGGGGAGGGGAGGGGAGGGGAGGGGTGGGCACAGATGGTGAATCCATGCAGGACCCGGCAAAGGTGGGACCTCTGAGCTGTTGAGCAAACCTTGAAGCTTTCTGTGCCTCCCTCGCCCTCCCCAGCCTGTTGCTCGGGCCTCCTCTGCAAATAAATGGCACTTTAATTGAATTAGAGTCAGAGCTGCTGCGAGGGGCTCCTCATGGACAAACCCCAGCGGCGATTTGACGCAGTCAAATGAGTCGGAAGACGCCACAAATATCGATGCTGCGAGTTTTGTCTTTAGTAGTCTCTAACAGAGGAAGAAAATCTGCCATTTGGTGGCCTCTTTACCCCCTTATGTGTCTCCGTGTAAAAATCCTTCTGTAATCTCAGCTTAATTATGCACAATCGAGTTATGGGCGTCGTTTGTTTTCAGGGCAACCTAAGCTATCGTGCTACAGTGCTGTCACATTAAAGTTAAACGACTGCAAACACAAAAGAAAAAAGGGCTACGATTGCCTCGTTTGAACCCCGCAATCGGTCCTCTTCGCGATGCTTTAGTGTCGTATGGTCAACGAGACTTATCAGACACAGTAGTCGAAGCAAATTTCCTAAAAAAAACGCTCATACTGGGAGGCTTTTCTTGGCATGAAAACAGTGCAGTATTACTTACTTTTCACTCTTTTGCAAGCAGACTGATTTAAATCCCGTCAAAACGTCGCAGTTTTTGGAGTTTATTTTGCTCGCCTCACACTGCCTATCCACGGTTAGACTTTCTTTAACTTACTAAGCTTCAGCGGTGACTTGTTTTACTGTTATTCGCTCTTAAATCTGACTCAAAAGTAGCTCTTAAACACCTAAAGGTGTCGTCCCCAGCAACTTATATCCGTCACTTACTTCACTTTGCAGCAGCACACCTCCCCCTCTCCATAGACGCACACATGCAGTGCCCAGACAGACGCACACACACAAACACTCCCAGGTTGCGTTTACACTTCACTGAGTTTTCTCCATTCATCGTCTCTCCCTCCCCTCTCTCCGGCCCTCACCCCTCACTCTCCCTCTCTGTCTCCTTTCAGAGCTTTTGTTTGCCCTCTGCCACCATCCTTTCACCGACTTGGCCCTGATTTGCCCCTTGTGCTCGATCACACCATTATACTGAGACAAGATAGCACAAAATATCCAAACATGTCTGCTATCCTTTTGTCTGGCCTGATTTGGGTTGGGGCGGCTCTGGTTTAGCGACTGAAGGAGGGTGTATTCTTGTTTTGAACACAGAGGTGAAATAATCTATAAAATAGTTCCTCTTTAAGGAGCGCTATTAGCTCAGTTTTATTTCAGGCAGAAAAAAGTGCCATAGAGTTCGTCTAAAGATATGGATTTAAAGAAAAAAGATTTAACCATCTTCGCTGTAGGTGTGAGCTTTCCATCAGACAGGAGTAAGACTTACCCGAGGAAGTGCTTAAACTGTTGCAGACAGGAACAATGGCAGACAAAAGGTCATCGCGAGAATCCACTACCACTGGCCGTAGCCACAAGGCAGCGACCTCGCTTCCACCTTAATGCCCTCCCACACACACACAAACACGCACACACTCTGACTAACAGAGCGCCCCTGCTTCCCCATCTCCCTCGCAGCCATCCAGGTGATCCGCTTGGCTCACATTCATGAGACAGGGAGCGAGCGCGAGCAGTTATCGTCCAATAGGGAGAATGTCCTGGCTCATTATCAGCGTAGGAGGCCGAGCGTGTCACCTGGAGCTAAGCCTCGACACTTGACTAAAAAGTCAGCTGGGGTTAGCATGAGAGCGCGAACGTGGGTGTTAGTCATTCCCCCCGCAGCGATCACCTCCACCGTTGGCCTGCTGAACAGTAAGAGCTCTTTTTCCTCTCTGGCTCGGAGACTCCAGCAGGAAGGGCTTTTAGTGCAGCCTCCTCTGGGCGCCTGATGACTACTTTGGGATTGTTAAATAAATGTGATTATACCTGTTAGCATTGTGAAGTGGCTTTTCTTGGCAGAACGCAAGTGGAGCACCTCTGAACTCGGGCTTTAGAGCATAGAAGGGTGGATTTTATGCCATAGACTGACCCAGTGTACTTGGGCGTTGAAGAGAAATCTTCTTGATGCCATGTGTTGTTGTTTTGTTGTAACCCAGCTTCATTTAACTTGATGCTACAATTAGATATCTGATGTTTAAGGAAGCAGAAACAAGTTTTGATGCTTAAAATGAGGCACAGATATGGGTTTGCATGATTTTAGGGGTTAGAGTTAAGGACTAATGACTCTAACCACAGCCCTGAACCTTGTTCGCAACCTTGTAGGCAATCAGAATATCTCATTTTTGCTTTTATTAAATTGTTCTCTGAAAACTTGCAGCCAGGAAACAAAGATAATAATCATTCCATCTGACATGCAATAAAAGTTGTTCACATTTTACCAAAAAAGTCCGTTTTCAGCCCAAAGTCTAAGTCATCAAAGAGTTAATGTGTTGCTACAACCTGATTTCTGTTATTTAAGGAGCCAAAACCACTTTTGTATGTTAAAAACGGGCCAAATCTAGGATTTTGCATGATTTTAGGGGTTAGGTTTAAGTACTTCGACACTGTGAGGTTTAGGTCGAAATTAAATGATGACCCCAATCCCTGTTGAGTTGGGAAGACAAGGAAAAAACTTTTTGATGCATACCAGCGAGAATGATCCTTTTTGTTTTGGTATCTTGATTCCCAGAACAATAGAAGAAAAAAATAGATATTCTAATTGCCTATATTTAGGGTTGTGGTCATAACCAGTGATGACTTAGACCTCACAGAGTTTAACCAGGTTTCATCAGATGTTTTAAAAGCAAACTTTGGTATCAAAGACCCAACGGATCAGAACTTAAGCTCCTTTTCTGACTTTTTATTCCGTGTCAAGCACGCTCGACTTGTACAGACTCATCATATATGCAAAAGTTTTCCGACAAACAGATGCGTGCGGTCAACATCAAAGACGCAAGTTGGTAGCTGCCTATTCCTCCAAGTGACTTTGGGCATCTTTGAACGCAGCATGTGGCCTGACAACTGTTATCTTTGGTGGGGGTTTTTTCTTTCTTTTTTTTTTTGTGCAGGAGTCGATTGTGATTCCAACATTAAAAGCGTGTTTTGATCACTGGAGCTACTCGTTCCCTGTCAAACCTGAAGCTTTGTAAATACAATCATGTTAGAGTTGGACTAAATTAATTCCACCGGCTTCTCTGTGTCTGCAGAGTGCAACTGTCACAGCTGAAGTATTGCCTGTGCCATTGGGTTTTTTTTTTCCTCCCTGACTTTATCAAAGAAATGATGAGATTTTAATAAGACTTTGTCCCTTTGCACTCTTGATTTTTTTTCTCAGGCTGTCATTGCTGATGCTTCCAGCCATACTAATCAATATTAGTCCTCACTCTGTACTTTTTTTGTGAGTGACAGAATAATGCCAGGACTGTGAAAGGGTTATGTCAGATAGCTTAAAACCTAATATTAAACAAGAATTGCGCTGCTACACATGTCACTTTAATTATCAACAAAAACTCATGTCGAAAAGCCCCACCCCACCCCCCACCCCCCACCCCACCCTTAATTTACTTTAAGAGGAGTAGAAGAAAGCAAACAGGTAGTGGCAACAGTTTGCGAAGCGTCGTTCATGATTGCTTTTGTCAAGGATGACACTTAAGGTAAGAAAAGGAGAGAAGAGGAGAGGCACTGGAGAAGTAAACACTATCTTTTCTTTGTCTTTCGCTCTCCTCGGCAACACAAAAGGCTGATTAAGAGTGAGGTTTGGGGAGGGGGATGAAATAACTGCCTGCGAAATATTAGTAGGTTAGAATTACTTTGTTGCTTGACACAATACCAATAGATGCTTCATGCTCGGAGAGAGAGAGGCTCTTGTCAGCAGTGGCACCTAAACAATGGCAGCTTTCTTGACGTTAATACTGCGCGTTTGACTTGACGAGCACCCCACTGTCATTTTGCCTTCTTGGAGGTATACGTTGAATGCGGAGGAGACAGCTGACGTTCGGGGAAGATTGCATCCACGGAGACAGTTCAACGCCCCCGTGTTTAAATTTGTTCAGAAACTTGAGGACAAGACGTCACGAGAGATAAGAAAAAGCAGCAGGAGACATAAACTGGTGTCAAAAATAAAAAGAAAGCTCCTGCTCTCTCTCTCTCTCTCTCTTTTTTTTTTTGCTTTACTTTGAGGTCCGGTATTCTCAGTCCTGCCCTGAAAAGTTTGCTGCGCTCCCTCATTCCTTATGTGGGAAGTCAGAACGGTGTGCATTGCTGTGGTGGATGTGTTGCTAAACAAAAAGAAGCTCCCTAGCTCCTTTTATTAGGGAAGAATAGGCCCTTTAAAACCTGTCCAGCCTTAGATAATTTCATTCAGCCGGCCCCTGCCCGGCCGTCATTGAATCTGCATCCAGAGATCAGGTTCACAGCAACGGGTTGATAGCTTCCCAAGCCTCTTGGCCTTTTGTTCTACCAGCCCTGTGCTGCTGCCCCCTCCTCAGCAAGCTGGGGAGGAGGGGGACACAGAGCTGATGGGACATTGCTGAGGAAAGTTCAAAACTTCAGGGGTGAAGGGGCACAGAGAGGTGAATTCCAACAATTTTTAAGTTAAGAGATTTCTAAGTCTGGCAAACTTTCATCTCATTCAGACGTCTAGACGTTTGACAGGTAGAGACGGCTCTCTTTCAATCCAACCTTTCAAATAAAAGCACAATATCAATTGTACCAAGGTGGATGTGGACCACCCAGGAACTCCTAACGTCTCTCTCCACTCGTGGGTCTCCTGCCTCGGTTGCCTTTTTTGTCGTCCCCAAGGAGCATTACTGAGTCTGAACTTGCCTAAACCCTTGTGATCACACCTCTTGAAAAGGTTTTGTTTCCTCCGTCGATTGGTATTCGAGGCAGGTCACCGCACTCCCACCCTCCTCCTCGTCCTCCTCCTCATCTCCTCCCCCACTTTCTGCCTGCCCGCCGCCCCCAACTGCCTCCCCTCCCACGTTTGAAAGCCCTGTTTTCATTTTAATTTGCACCTGTTGTGCAGTTGTTCGCTGAAGGCAAGTGCAGACCAGTCAATCGCACAGAGACGTGTCAGAAGGAGATGTGGGGAGGCTTATCTTTTGATATGTATAACGTTTTCAGAAATGCTGTGCATGAACTTCGTCTGGTTGGCACTCCTGATTCTCAGAGAGTTCAAGAGGCAGGGACACTTGTAGCTATAACTTTGGCATAAAAACCGCCTTAATTAAGCTTGTTGATTCCTTGCAGGGTCACAATGTGAGGAGTTCTGCATATTTTCCACAAACAAGATATAAATCTATTGATTTTCACCGAAGCTCTGCTGACTTGTGGGCTCGCTAAGGCTTTTTTTATGACTCGGAAACATAAATTCAACTAAAGCCTCCACCTCTTCACTTCGGTGGCTCAGACTCTGGGCCCTCCCATGATTGGCTCTCACCACAGAACATTTTTGCACAAGCTGCCAATGAGGTGTGTCCCCATGTGATGCCATCCATCTGCACTGCTCCAATAAGTCCTCTGACGTCCCTTTTCTGCAGTGATTTACGCCGTGGTGCGTATTCGCTGAGAACCAGCCGATGGTGGTGACTAATTTGCACGAGAGCCACCTTTGATTGAGTTCACAGCCCTTATTTACAGGCCGTCTATTTTAAGAAATGCAGGCATATGTCTGGGACCTGGGTGTTGTGGAACTGGGCGAGCCCTGCTGTTGGAGTTTTGAATGTGTGTGTGTGTGTGTGTGTGTGTGTGTGTGTGTGTGTGTGTGTGTGTGTGTGTGTGTGTGTGTGCGCCTAAAGGCGCTGCCATGCTTTTATATTTTAATATGTTAGGAAACATTTATATTAATGTTCATGGTTCAATGGCAATGCAAATGTGAAGACATCCGAGGGCTACATGCAGTGAATAATCTAAATCACTATAGGTTAAGCCTTTTGTATGCATAGCAACAACATTTGTAATATTGTACGTGCTATGTGGAGCATCTCAAATGTGAGCGGTATGCTCCGGAGCAGACCCATCCTGAAAGGTGCAGCTCGTTGGCATCTGAGGCATGTGAGCACGACTGAAAATTAGTGGCTATTTTGGCTCGCATCTCCTCGACAGCTGTCTGCCCACCGCTGTGGTTTAGTCACAAATTCCAGCCGTGGATGCTGTAATTGGGGTGTAACCCACCAAAAGAAAAAGGAGCCTACGCCTTGCATTGAGCAGTAATGTGGGGTTATCCTTTTAATCTGCGGATAGATCTCAGTTTCCAAAACTGATCGAAATCCCTTGTCAGATTCATCCGTCTACAAGAAGTTGTAGAGAACCGCGTTATTTCTCCGCCGTGCTTTCCTGTGTTGACCAAATTTGTTATTCCTCTGTGTCACAGCTCTCAACTACGAGAATGTGGTCGAGACCGGCTCAGAGACGGAGGAGGAGGACAAGCTGCCAGTGTCTGAGGAAGACCCTCTGATCAACGGAACCGGCAGCCCGGCCAGCCTCACCAACCCAGAGGTCTCGCCACGCATTGAGGGCCACGGCCTGCTGAACAAGGACGAGGACGACGACGAGATGAGGGACAGCGGCGTGGAGCACATTTGGCCCGACAATGACATGCTGAGTGCCTCCGTGGACGGTACTGGTGAGTATAGAACAAGTAAATTCAGTCATGTCATCTGTAGGAGTTTGGTAATAGTTGGGTTGCAAAGCAGCTTGCAGAGGCAACCTTAATGGGGCACTTTAAGATGAGCCTTGGCAGTTGTCAGATGTGTAGAAAGGCATCAGCTTGATGTCGTGATCGCAGCTAAGCTCTGTGACTTCCCAAAGTAACTCTGTGCTGGATTTTTTCTTGAGCTTGTAAAGCTGGCAAAAAGGCAAATTGATGATTTCCTAATTAAATTCTGCTTGGCTTTCAGTCTAGGTTTTGTTGACTAGAACAGTTGTGGATCTGCCCACTGAGGTTCCTAAACAGGCAGCAATCTGTTGCCTGAAATGACAAAGAAAACATATGGGGGTGTTTATTCCAAACTCGGATATCCACTATTTGAAAAACGTGACCTGCACTGTTAGAAATATCAGTAGATGATAGAAGAATATATTTTAAATCATCTAAACAAGTATATTTTTTTTAACCCTTTGTGGTTTAAGTTCTTATAGGCAGTAACATTAACACCTACCATACCCTCACCCTATGTTTTGGGCTTTTTTTTTGGAAGAAATGTTAAGTTTGGTTGATTTTGGTCAATTTAGAATGTTTATTTTCTTTATTCCCTGATTGCCAAGACTTTATAAAAGCAAAAATTAGACAGTCTGATAGTCTAGGTTTAGAGTTAGGGTCGGGGTTGGGAAGATTTTAAACAGTTAGAACTCCTGGCTTTTCTTACCAGATGTGTGGGGTTCAGGTGAGCTGTCAGTCAGAAAAACTACCACTAAGCTGACTCTCAGATACTCTATAGTGAATGTGTGCTCATCCTGCCGCTTGTGGTATCATCTTATGCTGTAAACCCCACCCATCTGGTGCCCGAGCAGACTTAAACAAACGCCACGGAGCGTTTTGCAAACAATGCTTGAGCCAGGTCTGACGGTGAAGCCCCGATGACGCTCCCTCAGCAGACAGACATGATAAACAGTTTCTCTGTGAGCGGCAGAGACCATTTGGTTCACGCTTAGAGAAAAGCCAAACAACAAAAAAATATTTACAGTAATGTATAAGGAGGAGGTGGGGCGGGGAAGAAGCCTGTGAGCTGCAGGAAATGAAATCTTAGCGCGTTTTTATGGCGTTTCAGCAACGTCCAGCAGTGACTGATGCTGCTTAATTCGTCTCCCCCCTAACAAGCTGCCTAATCCCAGGCAGGTGATACCTACCCCAACTTGACTGACTTATCGTCTTTTGTTTGAGCAACTCCTACTGCAGGGGCCCCAGTCACGGATGCTTGAAAGATAAATACTTTTAATTAGGGGGCAGGGTATAATCATTAAAGGAAGCCAGACTGCTGCAAAAAGTCATTAACAATCTTAAATGAAATTTTTATTTTTATGATAGCCATTTACATGTATAATAAGAGTCAATGATTCTTGGAAGCATGTGACAGGAACAGAGTATGGCGAGAAGTCATGTAAGACAGCCCATTTAAATGAGCTGGGCTTTGCTATTCATTTCTGCTAATGAACTAGCTGTGCACAGTGCCGAAAAACGGGGGAACATTCAGAAGTCTTAAATTTTAATATGGGGGAAAATTGCACATTTATTAGGGATAAGGGGGGGGGGACTTAGCGGGTATCAA
>VVHJ01012762.1:5799-16231 GCA_015107715.1 Tylochromis polylepis
TGTAACGGGGGGAGGGAGGCAGGTGGGGGCTGGGTGGGGTTTAAGTGGCGTCATATAATGGAAAAAAAGCCACGTGTCACTGCAGCCACACACGGTCTAGTTTCCATCGTTACTCCTGCAGACTCACCTTAAAAGCAGGTTTCATGATTTACCTTACGGGGACGTGGTGCACAGAGAGGGAGCGGTCCCCACAGTCTCACTGTGTGAGCGTCTGTGTGTGTCCCTTTAGCTTCAGTAACACACTTGTTTCTGACTGCAGGATTTCATCATTTCATTAACTAGAACTCACACGATGGTTCTCTCATTTTTTATTTAAATGGTTGTCCTTGAACGTGACGTTACCTTATCATCCAGGTGTGCAGCTGCTGATCAGTCACGTGTTTCTCTCTGTAGCTAGGTGTTGCTAAGCTCAGGTGTGTGCGTGCTCAGTCAGAGGCACTCATTGTGGTTTGTTTTGTCCTCCTGGCAGCACCAGGTGGGTGGTCTGTGTTTGTTTGACTTTATTTACCCAGTGAACACACACACACACACACACACACACACACACCTGCAGCAGGAACTTGCTCAAGGGCACCTTGATGGCAGATGTCTGGCACTTTCAAAATAAAGTTCAACAGAACTTCTTTTAAAGCAAATTATTCATTAAAAAATGACACATGAAAGAAAGCTCCCATTTAAATGTATGTGATTCTTTTAAACGTGATTTCCTGATAATTAGATAATTTTTCCTAACGACAGCATCACAGGCTTTTTATTCTTAGGATGTTTTCAAATCACATAAATCACATTTACATCACAAGTGGCTCCAAATTTCTGAATAAAAGACGGACATGCACTGGTTTCCACTTAATTTAATAATTATTTTAAAAGATTTAAATTGAAATAATAAGAGAAAGTTCTTAAAGTAAGAAAGATCTTCAGGGTTAAAACTAATGATGCAGAAATATTTTATCTGTAACGTCTTTCAAACACTGATGAAGTGAAACATAAAATTTTTACATAAAAACTTTATTCGAACTCATGTGTAAAACGCTTCATTGACTGCTCCCATAGATTAAACGAGGCCTCACAGACAGCTAGCACCTACAGCCACGCCCCTAATCATGCAAACTCTAAGCCTTAATATATATATAAGGTCCGTTCATAACTCACCTTTATACAGGTGAGTTATGAACACATTCTGCCCCGTACAGGTGTTATCTGTAGAGCGTAGAGCATTTTTTGTGTCGGGCTGTAAATGCGACTGGAGCCTCTGCTGGACGATGAAGGAACTGCAGATTTGTATTCCTTTTCCTTCTCTATGTTTCAGCCTCACATTGCACAGATGTGTTAACAGCAGCCGAATCGCCCTTTCTTTAACACTTTCTTGTAGTTTGTGGCGCTCTGCGGACTGACTGCTCAGACTCAGAGTGGATCTGTTGTAGCACGAAGGTTAGCAAGAGGAGTGAGAAGGTAAATACACCAACAAAGACGGAGCGCTGACGTAGTCGTCCTCCGGCTTGGGAGGGTCGGGCCCTGCTTTGTGCCCGCTTATCTGTAGGTAGTGACATGTTGGGTGGAGCTGCAGCGCTGCACGGGGCCTGCTGTCACCAACAGCCTGCAGGTGTTTAACCCAGTGAGAAGCTGCGCAGGTCAACGAAGCCTCAGAGTTTAACTTCACCGAATAAACTGCAGTCAGCTGGAGTGCTCGCTCCGAAGATACCGTCCTGGCTGTGGGCTTGATACCAATGATAGCTAGCTCATCAGTCTGAAAGCCTGTGTGTGTGTGTGTGTGTGTGTCAGTGGCCGTCTTTCAGCCAAGTCAAGGGCAAACCCTCATCACTGCTGGCACGCCGGAGGTCACTTTTCCTGCTCGCACTTTCTCTGCTGCTCTTTTTGCTGCTGACGTGTTTTTTTCTTTTTCTTTTTTTTAATTGGACGTTTTTTCTCGTTTGATTAGCGCAGTGCGTTTCTGAGGCAGCCGTCATTTAACCCTGACTCGTTTCCTTGCTTGAACGCTCACAGAGGTGAGATACAGTTGATTTCAATTGGATTGTGGTCTGATTAGATTAGCAATTTCCTCCTATTAGTGTGTTTGTGCGTCTGCACTTGTGAAGACATTCGTTTTCATAAGCTTAAACTAATTCTGGCTTCATTACAGAGCGCGCCTATGAGGAAGGGAGGGCTGGACACAGATTTTTAAAGCAGATTTCAACAAGACGGAAGCCCGAACTTCTTTATTTATGGATTAAAAAGACATAATTGAATATATTTTAGAAATACGTGATCTGTTTTTTCCCCTTCTGATGAGCTAAAATTGAATAAAGCAGATAAAACAGGAAGCTGAACTTACAGTGCAGCTACACTGCAGTGCAAGACATGAATAATTATTACAGTAAGATTGAACGATAGCTCCAAAAATTAACAAGAAAGGTCTTCGCTTTCTAAAAGTAACCAGGAGCCGCGATTTCAGTAATAAGTACTCCAGATTTTACTGTCTCAGTAATAAAGTGTTCAGAATTGAAAAACAACAGTCCTGAACACTGGTCCACAATTTTAACGTTGCCTCCAATTACATACAAGCGACACGGGTCAGTTTCAAAATAAAATGACGGTTCCTCTTTCCTAATGTAACCGGCTTTAGGAAAAAAACCATCTCTGCTTTCAACCCGACAAAACACCGGCGTGTTTTACAGACAGCACGTCCTCTGAACCAAACGTCCTCCCGACTCAATCGCTGTGACGAGTCTCATTGTTCAATAATTCCTTAAACTACTCTATTTTAAAAACATTCTCTAACTTTCTAAAAATACCTTCACACATTTTCATTTTCTTACAGCATACTCAGACAGTTGCATAGCTGTTCAGAAATAGTCCCCACCCTCATTTTTCACTTAATGCTGTCCCATTATATGACGTTCCTAAATGTTTCCTCAAATTCCAAATATTCCTTTGTTTTTCCACTGATGTTTATACTTCTCCCAGATGTCCTTACATGTGTTTCATAAACTCTGTTTTTCCTTTCCCTTAAAATGTCCCCAGTTCCTAAAATGTCCTCGCTTACAAGGCCTTAATAGCTGATCCCCACAATGGCAGCGATACAAGCGCACATACACACTGCTCCCACGTACTATCGACCGCGCAGTATCTGCTGACTGAAGGCAAACCTGTGTGGGGGCTGATTGGTCAGTAGGAGGCTGGTCACGTGATTTATGGCTGCGTCTCCATTTAATGGCCCCGCAATCGTCCCCGGCCTCCTTTGTGTGCGTGTTTTTGTGTGTTTCCTTATGTGCGTCTGTGTGTGTGTGTGAGTCCTCATGCATTATAGATGTACCCCTCCCCCCACCGCGGCTCGGAGAGCAGCCTCCTAACAGCGGCAAACGTCCTCCTCCTCTTCATCTTCTTCTCCTCGTCGTCTGAACCTCGTTCCTTTATTTCATTCAGCGTCTAATTTTTAATCCACTCAGCCAATCAGATCGCAGCTCAGTTTGATTAATCAGCGGTTGAGGCAGACAGACGCAAACCTGATCCGCGCTCATCTCTGATGGGAAACGTAGGTGAGGCAGTGATGTCATGCTGATGTCACAGCCTCAGGATGTGAATGACTTTGCTGCTCTGAGCTCAGAATTTAACAGCATTAAAGTCGTTTTTTTTACTGACCTTAAACGTCGGACTTTGGCTGAACTTCAGCGTTTTGCTGCCAGCTCAGAAACGGTCGTGTGGACCGTAGAAAACTGAAGGACTGTAATTAACGAGAGGATAAATAGGATCTGGGTGGAGGAGGTTTACTCTGGCTTAATAATATCTTAAGAAATTTTATTAACAGCACATTTATGTCTGGACAAGGTTGGGTTTTTATATATTTTATTTATTAGCAAGACTTTTTAAAGACTGCCAAATGTGAACGTCTGAAACTTAGTGACAAGGTGGATTCTGGGTAACGCTGACAGCGATCCAACAGTAAAGTGGCCGAGGAAACACTGAGTGCATTTCTAGCGTGTTGAAGGTTTCTTCTCTGTGTTAAATAAGTGTGCTGAATCTGTCTTTAGTGATTGTTCAGTTTCCAGCAGCCCGGGGTGATAGGATCAGACGTCTTTGAGTCCCTCTGATTTAAAGCTTTGGTATTTAGCTGATGAATCACTCGCATGACTACAGCGCCATCATTTTGAACTCCCGCTCTCGTGTTAATATAAAGATCTTAGCACAGAAATATATCTGCTAATATTGTGTTGTTGTGACCACAGATTCCTTTCGTCCTCAGTACATCCAGCAAGTATTTCGTTCAATAATCAGTTAGTCGATTTATGAATATGTTCGAAAATCTGATCTAAACGCCTCGTTTTATTCTAACGCCCAGAATTATGTGTTTATTATTGTGATAGAAATCTGAGTAACTAGTAAATATTTGCATCTGACAAGCAGAAGACTAACTGTTGCTTTATTGTGCCTTCTGTTAGTAAATCATCATTTTATCAGATGCCACTCTCAGGTTTTTCAAGCGTGTATTGAAATCTTTAATAACAACAGGAAAAAAGAAAAACAGAGCGATGCTATGGTCATTTGGCTCCGCCTACTCATGTGTAAGTCAGCCAGTAAGATTTCTTCAATGCGTCTCAGGAATGTGGGTAAAAACAAACGTTTATATCGGTGAAACCTGCCTACAGTTTCACCCGCTGACTCATTGCTTCAGCTTTTGTCCTACATTCAATCGTTGTTTTCATGGCTCCCATCCAGAGATGCAGATGGAGTATACAGGGGAATGTCTGGTGTTTTGCTCGTGGGCACTTTGGCAGAAGAGACTGCTGTTACTGTACCGTCTGTAGTGCAGGAAAATGCAGTATAAATAGTCCTGAGCCAAAGTGATTACAGGCAGTTATTGAACTGAATTAGAGCATTAAAGGTCGGCGGATGGCTGAACTGGCCTCCCTCAGCCGGAGTGTGCCTTTCCTTTAAATAGAATCCTGCAGCTAATACCTGACAGGAAGCCGAGCTGTGAGCAACCATTACCTCATACTCAAAGTTCAGAGACGAAGAAGGAACGGCCGCTCGAGGCCGTTTACTGATGATGTTTACTTACTGGAAATATTCAGATACAGTCAGCCCGACGCACACCGCACAAGTCCTGAATACGAGTTCCAGAAGTTCTCCTTGGGCTTCGAAGGAATGGACTTTTTTTTTAAATATTCGAGCCTTGACATGGCTTTGGTTTAAATGTTTAAAGACTCGGCTTTTAACGCTCTTTACATGACTTGGACTTTGATCTTTAATTTACTTGACTTGTTTCAAAACACTTGAACTGGACTTGATTCTAGACTTTAACTGGGTTTTTTTTCTTTTTAATTGAATAACGAGACTTGGTTTGATTGTTTTAAATGATATGGACTCTTCATAACTGCTGACTTGGTCCTTTTGAAGGCTGACTTGGACTCGTTTTCGAGCGATTCTATTACCAAGATTCTTGAAAGTCTTTGACTTTCGTTCAGATGACTTGATTGACTTGAATTTGTGGAAACTTTCGTGAGACTTGATCAGACTTTAGGTGTCGACGACTTTGACTTGGGTTTATTTCGAAGGACTGACTTTTTGGATTAAGCGTGACGTTTTAAAACTTGAACTCGACAGATCTGACTGGTTTCCCAGTCAATTGTTATAACTGGATAAATGACTCAAGTCTTTTGGGGGATTTTGTAAAAATTACCGACTTGAAACCTGCCTCTGGTTTTGAATGATTTGGAGTCGACTTGTCTATAATTGACTTTTTGAAACCTCATCAGGCGTTGGAATTAGACAAAGTAATCTGAGAGTGATTTGAAGTGAACGTGACTTGTAAATAGTTGGAAGTTTCCTTTAAATTAACTGACTGACTTGGACTTTAGTGTTAAAGACTCGACATTCTGATGAAACGACTCGATGTTTGGTCTCTGTTGGGTTTTTGGATGAATGGAAGCTAAACTCGGTTAAACCGACTGTTTTCAAACAAAGCCAGACGTCAGCTGGAATTAGACGAAATAACTTTACCTGACCTTTAAAATGACTTTGGCAGTTTGGGGTTTTTTTGTTGGTTCAGTGTTTAGACGCTTATTTGATTTCAGCTATAGACGCAGCTGCTGAGGTTTATGGGAAGTGCAGTTCTCGCAGACGAACTGTTCTCTAACGGCTCTTCTCTATTGGCTAAAATCAGGGCAGGTCACTGTGTGAGATCAGAGAGGGTCACGGTGAGGTCACGCTTCACAGCAGAGAGGATTCTGGGTAATAACTTCACTGTTGTTTCTCTCTCTGATCACATCACACATGAGAGAAAACTCAGATTTGGGTCACTGTTACCTGAACACACACACACACACACATGCAGTGACATGCTACGCTCTCTGGGGAACAGGAAGTGGAATCAGGACGTTTTGGGAACGCAGGAAATTGATCCTGAAGGACAAAACCAGATATTTGCTCTCGTTAATTTACTCAGAGGACCGAAGAGCAATGTTATTATAACGATGATGGCGATGATGATGACGAGCACGAAGACCTCAGATGATTTCTTCATCATTTTTACCTGAAAGCGCACAGAGGCCAGAGGATTAACGAGTTAATGGAAGGGAAATCAGGTGGCCCAGTTAGCGAGGTGAGGCTGTGATGAATGAATCTAACGTCCCCGCATCAGTGTGAGCGCGAGCAGCCAGACAGGAAGTGAGTCATTTATCTTCATCATCTGAGCTGCCTCTTCACCCAGGTGTGTGCGCCTGAGTTCACCTCTGCTGCTGGAGACGGTTCAGTTTCTTTGAAGTGGGTTTGTTTAAGGATGCAGTCCACAGTCACTGTGCCACCTGCAGCAGGTGGCAGTAGGCCGCGCCCCCAAGCAGACAGAAACTGGAGCCATTTACTGCTGTTGACACAGATTTTACACACCTGAGAGAATCAGTGTGAGTTTAAGTGGATGACAGAATTTCCACCGCTTTACCTGCCGTCAGACAGGAAGTGCAGCGCTCCACCAGACTCCATTCATAAAAACGTGGCTCTGTTTTTACCTGGCTAAATCCCCACGTTGCGTTCAGGGTTTCAGTTTAAAATCCTCTGATTCTTTCATTTTCGGCATGTTCTCAGGGCGATATAAAGTCCCTGCTGGGGGAACGTGTTTTATGTGTGCAGCTCGTTACTGAAACCACTGAACGAGGCCCTGCATTGTCAGCGAATGTGCGTGTGTTCACGTGCTGCTGAGTCTCGTTCATACTGCTGGAAACTCTGAACGCACACCAAGGACACCTGTTTAGCCAATCACAGTCATTCGTACGATTAACATCTTTATTCATTATTCATCTGATTTAAACGTGTCCTTCATCGGGCTGTGGGACAAGAAGCTGTCATGTTTAAATGGATCTAGTTTAACATTTCAGAGCTCCAATCATCCCTTCTTTGATTGGACCAGGTGGCACTCATGGGGGGGGGCGGGGGGGTTAGGTGCGGTTGAGCCGGATATGTTGAGCTTGGTTTGTAGTCTGGTCAGTTAGTGTGTGTTACTGTGTGTGGTTCAGATGTAAAATGATGTGTTAGAGCAGCTATTCCCATTTTCTGTGTAGTTTCCGCAAATCATTAACGTTCGATTAATGTTTAACTTTTAATTATTATTGTTGTTAGTCAGTGTGAGTGGAGCGTTATGCGATGGAGGCGGAGCTTCAGAAGGAGAGCAGGAAACAGGAAATGCTTTATGTAACTCGACTCATACTTCACTGATATAAACAATAAATTATGCCTTTTAAAAATATTATTGACATATTTCTGTTATTATATTTAGTCCTAGTCTCCATTGTCCAAACAAACGTTACATTTAATGTGGCTTCAGTGTGTATTTAATGCATTCTGTCAGGTTTCGTTAAAGGTTTTTAGAGTTTCGTTGTTTATTGATGCAAAATTTGAGTAAATTACAGTAAAATCACATTTGCAGTAAAAATAGATCACACATTGTCCATCGATCAGTCCTCAGGGGAGAGGCCCCGATTGTGTCGCTCTGCTCTGATGCTTATTGCCGTGGGTCAATACCTGATCAGTGCTGTAGTGATCAGCATCAGGTGTGGCGCTGGATGTGTTTAAGAGCTGCTCAAAGAGCCGGAGAAACCCATCAGGAGGGCTGTGACTCGGTCCTTTCTCAAGATATCAGCTCTACAGATAAACATGAAAAACAGCTGCCTGGATCTTTCTTGTCTGCAGTGTTTTTAGTTTATTTAATGAAGTCATGCAGAATTTTACTTTCCTACTATGGATATTTTCAGAGTTACGGGCCCTCAAAATAAATAAGCAGTGGGTTGAAGTTTGGTGCCCTTTCTTCCTCTCATAACTTCTAAGCACAGCAGATATCCACGTAGAATTTTCAGGGCTGAAAAACACATTTAAGCTCAAAAAGAAAAATGAACAAAACAAAAGATGATGAAGATGGAGCTGCCAGGCAGGAGGAAAGAGGAAGAGCTCAGAGGAGGTTCATGGGCGTGGTGTAGGAGGACATGCAGAGGGTGAGTAACCTGCAGCACTTTCATGTCTGTGACGTAGCGGAGCAGAAACCAGCGTCGTACCTGATCACGTTTGAGCTGTTTCTGATAATTCACTGCAGGAAACTTCACAAAGTGCGTTCTGGGTAATCTCTGAGGTGACTGCTCAGAACATGTCAGAGCAGATGGTCAGTCAAAAAAAAAAGAACCTATAATGAATATAAATTAAAATTAACAATGCAAAAAACAAAAAAGCCCCAATCCCTAAAACTGAGCAATAATTACAGCAGGGTTCAGAACAGAAACACGCCGTTTGTATAAAAGCTGAGCGCACAGAATCAGAAACACCTCCTGCTGCTTGCTCTTGTTTGATGATGGATCAGTGAACGCACTCCACACATTTATTTCAAAGCAGCAGAAGCAGAGACTGAAGTGAGGCAGGAAAGCTGACTCGTTGTTTTATTTCATTGGTGGAGGAAAACTTTCATGGTTCGGGTTCAGACGCGATGAGCCGACGCCGCCCTCGTGATTAACCATCGGCTGATGCTCTGTTTTTTCTTCTCGTCTCGTCGTGTAAGGGTAACGGTGTGAATGAGAGCTGTCGAGGACTTTGCAGAGCTTTGAAGGATGTGATCGGGAGGAATCTGAGTGAAATCAGAGCGCTGCGGTGAGGACAGAGAGCGCCGGTCTGAGGCCGCCTGCCAGTCGTCTGAAAGAAGATCATCGATTCCCTGACTCACTGCATCCTGGGAAAGCGGCTTGATTACCCAGAGTGCCTCAGTGCTGCTGTGGAGGGCTTGTGTTGTTGGTGTGATCGTTTCTCCACGTGCGCTCGGTTCATGTTCTGATGACACTGAGCGCCTCTCTCAGGCTGAACTGCTGTGACGCTGCGTCTGCACGTGCAGTCAACATAAACGTGAAAATCTGCTCAAGATTTCTATTCTTAGCTCGACCAGAGCAGCTCAGCACGAGCCGCAGATCAAAATAATCCTTCTTTACACGCTCTGTCAGCTCCTCCCCTTTAAGGCAGGTTTTTTTCTTATTGGCTGCTCAAGAAAGTTGTTGTTTTAGAACCTGATTGGCTCAAGTTAGCCAGGTAGATTTGATTGCTGCTTATTTTATTTTGCTGTTTTTTTTTTTTACAAGTGCCCAACTTTATGTATAACTGTGATATGTCTTAGCTTAGCTTATCAAATGTTATCTTAATTTAACTTGATGTTATCCTAAGTGATCTTACCTAACCTTATTTTAAATTTAGCTTAGCCTCACTGATCTAATTCTAGCTTATTTTAGCTCATGCAGTGTTATCGTAGGTGGTTTTATCGATGTTTATGTTCACATTCATGATCGTTTTAATCATTTCATTTTTAAGATCATTTTAAAATTTAAATCTAAAGTTAACTCACAGGATGTTATCTAAACCTTTCTTAAACTTAGCTTATTTTGGATAGTCCTAACTTAGCTTTATTTTAGCTTAGCTTAGCTTAGGATAACTTAAGCCTGGATTCTCACTGGCTAACTGTAGCTCACTTTTAGCCCAATAAAGAAGTTATTTCAGTTTAATCTTCATCCGGGGACACTTTATAGATGTTTTGCTTAAACCGATATTTGATGATTTGAGCTAAAATTCAATTAGTCAAAATGTAATTAGATAATTTTCATGCAAAGATGATAATAAGACGAATCCAAGTGAATTAATTAATCATTAATTCAAACAGCCTGTAAGTACATTTAGAGTATGTAAAAGTAGCAGTTAGAAAAAACTTTTAAAAAAGGATAAAATGATCTTTAATCTGTGAATAAATGAAATCTCAGATTTCACCCTCAGCCTTCTCCATCCTTCCTCTTTCTTACCTCACCCCCACCCCCCTCGCGTGTCCATTATCAGACCCCTAAAAGCCCCGTCCATCCTCGCCGTCCTTTCTTTTCTCCTCCGTCTCTTTATTCGCCCGCTCGTCCCTCTGGCGTCTCCTCAGCAG
>VVHJ01012764.1:11488-27118 GCA_015107715.1 Tylochromis polylepis
AGGGAGTAACATTTTTTTTTTTTTTTTTATTTTTTATAAAAAAAAAAAAAAAAAAAAAAAATAAAAAAAAAAAAAAAAAAAAAAAAAAAAAAAAAAAAGTTTACATGTATATCCATAACCTTTGTTCAAGAATGCATTGACAAGGCTATTTGTGGGGTCGTTGTTTAAAATTTCAGCATGATTTTACACTGCTTGCTGTGATTGTGGTGAGGGTTTTATGATCTTGCACTGCTCTGTGTGGTGCAGACAGTACTGATAACATCATAAACAACGGATGTGGAGCCACTCAGTGAGAAAAAAAATTAAAAATAACTTTCTAGATAATCCCAAACAATTTTTTTTGCATTTTGTTGTGGTTAAGATAATATAACCTTTTAACTGCGTATTGGATGACATATGTTTAGCCAGTATCAGCCAATCTGTCCAGATCTAGATTATAGTTGACAGTCAGGTCAGATCAGATTAGTATTTCATGATGCTGTATGTGACTTGGTTTAATTCCTTTTGGCCAGGCATGACAAGGAATGCTGCTGTTCCTGTGAGGGATTTCTGGTTATGCATTTAAAGCCCCTGGTGCAGTCAATCAAATGCGCTGCCTCCCTTGTGCACATGCCCTCTCTAGTTTGTCCGCTCTGTCATGGGCTCAGTGCAGATGCTGTGATTAAAAAGCAAGGCCAATAACTTGGGAAAATGTCAAAAGAGATGGCATTCTAAGCTAACTTCAACAAAGTCAGGTTGAGCATTGAGCTGAAGGTGTAGATCAGACATGAAGGGAGGTGAAGCCTGTGAAAGGCTGATGTAAGCAGACAGTCCCTGTGGAATAGCTCCAACAGACTCGTGCTTTGTGTAATGATACGTGATGACTCTGTTTAAGTGTTACTTTCAGAGCTGCTCCCTTACTGCTGTGGATTTTACATCTTTATACCGTCACCTCTCTTAGGTAGCAGTGGTCACAATGAAGCCAGAGAGTGTTGTGGTTGTGTGTATGAGCCTAGCCAATGAACCATAAATTTCCATTTATTTTCTGAGTGCTTAGTCAGGAAGCTGTCTGCCTGTGACAGTCATGAAATGACTCAGAGGCACTTGGACACCATCAGTCCTGGCATTTTAAATAAGAGGGAAAATAAGAAACATTTGTTTCATAGAGGTTCATATTAATGATTGAGACATGCAATATTCTTTGCTTAAAATTGCCCACGGCCTAATGTGATCATTTGAACCCTTGGATCAGTCAGCCAGTCAGTAATGGGTAAGTCCAGTATATCTACCAGGCCTTTAGTGGTAAGCAGGAAGTTTAGGCTGTCGCGTTGGATGCATCTCATCTCCTTTAATCTCCTCTGTTATGGAGATGATTGTTTAAGCGTCACTGTTATGTAAGGAGTGTATGAATACTACTACTACTAATAATAATAAATTTTATTTAGAAGCGCCTTTAAAGACCCAAGGACACTTAACAATAGAATAAAAGACAAAGAACAATAAAAAACAAAAAGCACAAGATAAAATAAACAGATAATAGGTTTACAGTGAATATGCAGATTTGAACAGATAGGTTTTGAGTAGAGATTTAAACTGGGGGAGAGAACCAATGTTTCTTATATCTGGGGGTAGAGAGTTGCCAAAGGATTCTGTCCTTCCACAGGCACGCTCTCTGATAAACACCCACACAGAGTTCATGTGTCTCTACATGCACCGGCTGCTGATGCAAAAGGTACTCAGCTTATTCCTAGCATGTCTCTTTCATAGACTGTATATGAAAAATAGAAGGAGCCCTTGGAGCTGAAAAATTAGGCAATGTGCAATTTCCTTAAACCTAGATTCTTTCTAATTGCTTGTCACATTGAAAACTACTAAGATAGCAATGCTGAAAGCACCCTTCTTGACGTTTCTTCTAGCCAATGTATTTCTCTACAGAAATATTTGTCCTTTTAAAGGGGCATGGCATCACTTTTACACATAAAGATCAGTTGACTGGACAGAAGTGCTGCTCAGTTCCTGGAAAGAGTTGTATAATATCTCCTTTGTGGAGGGCTAGAGTCCACAGAAATAACCCTGATGACATCATAGTGATATTGTTAACAGAGATCCTGTGTTCACATTTTAGAGCTGGAATCTGTGTTAATCTTTTATATAAAGTCTATATTAATGAAGCAAATTGGATAATGGGAAATGTAGTCTGGCCTGTGCTGCTTAACTTCATCACAAAATTTTGGCTTTTTTATGTTGTGAAGATGATATATATAGTTGTTTTTTTTTGGGGGGGGGGGTGTAATATCCTTCCTGACTCCAACAGCAGCCAGTTAATTGAGATTAAAGATTTGTGTAAGTAAATAAAAATATATCTAGAAGCACATGTCCCGGCTGGTTAGATTTCAGATTAGTTTCCCCAGTTTTCTTCGGGGAGCTCATCCCTTTAAGACAGCACATCCTGTCTGATTCCTTCGGTCATCCCTTTAGGGCCTGGAAGAGTTCATAAAGAGACAGGCAACAGGATGTGGGACGGCTCAATGTCACCCCTCTCTAAAAACTGTATGTGGAGTTATTGTCACAACATTTCTTCAATCAAAATCTCAGTGCCTCACCTTTAGTTTATTTAATAGAAATAGAAGAAATCTTTTAGCATTAGCATTTTAGCATTTATTTTAGATTTGTCCTTGCCTGAAAACGATATCTGTGGTTGAAAAATCAAACACTGTGGGTGGCTCTAAAGCTTATAAAACAAGTGGGAAGGAGAGCATTAGAGGGAAATGAGTCAGTCTGCCTTATTACCAGCTGCACAGGTTACCTGGACATGTATACTGCCCCTCATTCAGCCTCTGTGGAGGTCACACGTCTTCATCTGTGAGACCACTAACACTTCTCTCTTCTGTTTCAGGTGAAGGTGTGTGGGCACACCGCACTGTCAGCACAGAAACAGGATGTGATGTCATGCCAGTAGCAGCTCCCGTGTTCTGTCCAGCTTTGTCTTTTCATGAGTGGGGGAGCCTCCCCTCCCCACTCCCCCTTTCGAAAGACTGGACATGTTTGAAGTCAAACCCCGGGCGGTGGAGAAGAAAGAGTCGAGCACGGAGACAGGTGAGATGGTTTTCTGTATAAATATCATATATCAAAGGCTGCAGTACGGCCACCGGTTTGCTTTGTGCACAGTTTTAAATGCTGCTTTGCCGGTATCAGCTCTCCCTGAGGTACAGTATGTGGTGCCTTTTAGCCTGATGCTATAGTTAGCTCTGTTTGTCCCAGTAAACCACATATTTGTTCAAGTGGAAGGACATTGGCTTGTACAGTGCCTGAGCCAAGAGAATACACACACACACACACACACACACACACACACACTGTTCATCAGCCCACACACAAATCTCACTGGAGCTGCACAGCTTTGCCAAAATAAAAGCATCCCTATTCATTTATCAACTTAATGGAATGCCATTGTGCCATGATAATACATCAACCCACACACTTGTGTCTGTTTTTGTGGCAAATAATTGATTTTTCAAGTGCTTTGTGGGAAATAAATAACTAAACGGCATAGTCAGTACATCTGCAGCATCTTAGAGAGTGGTTAGTGACATTGAACATCTCTCTAGTTCAAATCGGATATCCAGAGCTAAAGGGGAGCTGCAGTCCCAGTTGGTAGACTTGGAGTACATCCAACTAGAGGAGAATTTACTGGAGAAGCAGTTAATACGTATCGAGAACTGCTACAAGGGCAGGCTGGCCAGTGAGCCAGGTGTTAGGGAAAAACACAAGATGGGAAGGGCCGCTTGACTCCACAGTCCTATCTGCTCATCTGGGACGACACTCAGCTATATGTGCTGCAGGCACTGCCAAAAGTGCTGTGAACTTCTGCTAGACCATCAATATACTGATACTATTTCTAAATTAGCCTAAGCACCTTGTTATGTTCTGCTATCAATAGATCTGTGATAGAGCAGCTCTTTTATTTGACTTTTTTATTGTTTAATTCTTGGAAAGTAAGGAATTCATCATATGTCTGTCATTATGGACAATTTTTAGACTAGAAGATTATCCATCCATCCATCCATCCATCCACCTTAAGTTTATCCAATTAAGGGGCGCGGAGGTGCTGAAGCCTGTCCCAGTTGCCATAGGGCCAGAGGCGGAGTACAACCTGGACATGTTGCCAGTCTGTTGCAGGGCTAACACAGAGACACAGTCGACTATTACTGACTAGAAGATTAATATATAAAAACAACAACAACAACAACAATTTAAAAAAACAAACAAAAAAACCCAACAGTAATTGTTGGGCCACCAACTGTTGGTGATGAGTTTTTTGTCTTTCTTCCCTCCAGACGAGGGGCTGGGCAGCACCGGGAGGAATTATGGCTCCGGCTCGCTGGGCTCCGGTTCGGCTGGCTCTGGCTCCGTGTACCTGTCAGACAGTCAGGACTGGGTGATGTCCCCGAGCTGCTCCCCAGACGAAGGTCCCGGGAACAGCACCATCTCCCCCATGCTGGCCGAGGAGACTTTCCGCTACATGAGTAAGTGTGTATGTTTTGCTATATTTTTGCAAAGCTGCTTCCTTTTGCAGACTTTTTGATTGGTTAAGTCTTCTACAACAGAACCAAGCAGATGGCGTGTGTGTGTGTGCGCGCATTAGGCACGTGAGGGATTCTTTTTATGTGGCACACATCCTGTTCAATTAAAGTTGCAGGGATTTACTGTGGACATTATTTCGCACAGCATTCGTCATTGTGTCTGTTTGTCTTTGCTTGTGTGACTCTGGCACTGTGTGTGTGTGCGAGAGAGAGAGAGAGAGAGAGAGAGAGAGAGAGAGAGATCCAGCACAGTTAAGTGCAGCTGAGTTCAAAACCAAAGCCAGAGTGAGTCACGGGACGGTAACAAGAGAGGCGGTGTGGATAGATAGAGGATGAAGACAAGAGAGCACAGAGAGGAGACACACCATGCCAGTGTTAAACATCCACAATGAGGAGGCGTACGATAAGTTTGCCGTGGAAGGTGAGCACGGGCTCAGTCCTCAGTACATGTTTGAAAGACAGAGAGAGCGAGAGAGACAGGCATGCAGCTTCAGTAAGCATGTCAGCAAGGTCAGGCAAAACGTGACAGCGTAGAGGGCAAAGTGTGTGTGTGCATGTGTGTGTTACTACTAGAAAGGAAGTGGGCAAATCTGGTGGTGTGTTTACATTTAAACAGGTTGCAGTATGCTGGAACGAGACAGGATAAACTTCCTGTTTTTGTCATAGTTGCCAACGCTTTGCTTCCTGCATTTGAAGATTATTTTATGTAATGTGAGCAGATCTTCACCGTTTCAGTCTACTGAATGTTTTGTGATGTCCTTTTATTAATGTTTGACGTGTATACCTGCTTCAGAATACAACAGTTTGAAAGTCATGCACAAAAAGGGTAGAGAAAAAAAAAGGTAATAACAAACCAACAAATTTAACATTTCTCAAATAAATAGTCATTTTAAAAAAAGAGTAATGAATGAAGTTTTTTAGTTGCACATGTGAGGAAAGGGGACATTGAAGGAGTCTCAGTTTCATGGTGCTGTTTGCTCCGCTTCTGCATTGCAAAGTTAAACACAGCCTATTAATAACACATGCAGAGGCATGGCATGTTAAGATATGTGAAAACACTTCGAGAAGCCTGATTCTGACATTCATATTTAGACCGTGCAGTTGATGCTTTAGTATCTGAAATATTTCAGTACTCCACTGTGATTATACAAGTATCAAGTATCTTGGTTTTAGTGTCATGTTGTGAAATTCGAAGAGTTTATACTGTAATTTAATGGCCGTTGAGGATCTTGTCATTTAGCTCGACGAGATGATGTCCCATGTCTTTCCCAAAGCCTGAAAACAAGAGATGAGACAGTGTTTACACCCACAGGATTTGAGCTGCAATCGAGTCGTAACACTTTCTTGTCTGGGAAAACAAAAAGACATGAATAATTCCAGTGGCTTTGCATGAGTTATTAACTCAAGTTATTAACCGGCGCATTTCTGCTGGTGCATGATGTAGCAAACATAAAGCAACTTAGATTTGATTTGAAAGCTTTTTGAGTTGGGATATCTGATCCAGGTGTCATATTGGTGCATCCATATGTTTGTACCATTTATTCTTCACACTGCATTTTGAAATTGAGTTTATTGATGTCAAAGGTTCAAGCAGCCATGACTCAGGAGATTCATGGTGTTACTTAACAAGTAACACATCGACCACCCATTGGCCTGTTGTGTGTCTGTAGTTCATGAATATATGTCAGAATGAAACAGAGGTAGGACTCTGCTGTTATGAAATTTATTGTGGCCAGAGTTCAGTTACCATCTTGTATAAGTCAATATAACCTGCACTGCTTTCCCACTGTGCGATGAGCATGTGGTGTAAACAGTTTCATTTTTTTTTTATGTAGCATTTGATCATGATCAATCCAGATTATGGACATACATAACCCATACAATGATGGCATGCCTTCAGCAGCAGGTAAAGGTATTATTGTATGTTTGTGTCTGTGTGTGGAACAGTAACTTGAGACATTTTATGCATTATGTATTCACTGTATTAACTGTAACAAGGATAGCCGTGCTGGGCAGAGGTTATTTTTACCCGCTGGTTGTTGGAGTGCAGCGTCCAGATTCAGAGGTCATTGTGGGCTTCAGATTACTGGATGAATGCACTCATCCATTTGAGCAGCTGCCTAGCTCAGCTTGTTACTTTTAATCCCTGCTGAAACTGTTTTATTACACTGCATTTATTCAGAAAAAAAGAGAGTGAGTCAGATGTGAATCTGTACAACACTGTGTCATAGAAAGCGATCACTCTTTAGGTTAGATTATTGTCAACAGTACATGGATTACACGTCGTTATTGTAGTTGTAGCTGTTTGTACAGTAAGCAGTAAGCTGGGATTGCACAAAAAAGTCGTGATAAGGTTGTACGTTTTTGATCAAACTAAAACGTAAGGTGACTTAACAAAAGTAAATATTCTAAATGAGTGTTGGGACACGCATCACTCTGTTAAAGGGCTTCTAATTGAAACCAGATGGCACAATGATTAGGGTTGCCACTTTTCTTTGAACAGGTGGAAGGCTGAGCTGTGCAGCGCTGGTGACACCCACTCAGGTGCTAAAAGCAGGCCAGACTAATCGATGTGTAGATTCTCTGACTCTCAACAAACTAATGTCTCTACATGATGTTGATTTATTGAAACTTTAATTTTTCTGCCAGTGTTTGTCTCTTTCCTTTTCCTTCCTTTTCTTTATCCATCTGTCTTAAACCAGGCTGGTTTACTTCACCTTCTGAACTTTCCCCTCTTTTTCTCTCTCTGCATCTCTCTCACTAGCATATCTTGCTTTGGAACCCCCTTCTTATTCCCACCCAGGCTCTCAGAGCCTCTCCAAAGGTATCCTACTCTTCCTACCTGCCTGTTCCTCTCTGGAATTTCATTTAGCTCAAGTGTGAGAGAGGGGCTTCTGTCAAAAGTGCTGCCACCGATGGCTTTACTTAAACTTGATCTAGGATCCTTTCCTAGGCCACTGAGTGGGAGCCCCTCTCCACTTTATGCATGTAGAAAGTAAGACAAGATACTTGGATAGTAAAGGTCTTCTGCCTGCTACTGTAGACAGCTTGTAGTACAGTTATTAATTTCACTGTAAAGCTAGTGTACTTCTTAAATTCAGACCACTAGCACGTGTTGCATAATTATTGCTCCGGCAATAATAATTTAGAAATTTATGGGACATAAATTTGGACCACACGTCCATAATCGGATGCTAAACTTCTGATGCTAAACAGTGTAAAGAACGGTGATGTTACGTGACTATACTTAGCCAAATAGCTCCTAATGTTGCTTGTGGTCAGAATTCTTTATTATGTAGTAGACCATGCATGTTAAAGACGTGTCCAATAATTTATTTTATTTTCATGTTTGTGTGGAGTTGCTTGGATGCACATTGTGCATGCCAGTGTGTGTATACTAGATTTTTAGGTGTGTGTGTGTTTTTGCTTGTTTGCTGCCTAAAAGTTAATGTTTTCCCTCTGGCCAGTCCTCAGTGCCGATCGAGTGGAGCAGATGACCAAGACATACAATGACATTGAAGTGGTCACACACCTCTTGGCTGAGGTAGGGCATCAACCTCATTTGTGATCATTTGTTTTCAACTAAGAAACAACAGCCAGTTAACCGATTAACCCTGGGTACCTTGTTTTCTCTTTGAACAGCGGGACAGAGATTTGGAGTTGGCAGCTCGGATTGGTCAGTCACTTCTGCAGAGGAACCACCTGCTACAGGAGCGAAATGAGGCCTTAGAAGAGCAGATAGCACAGTCTGTAGATCAGGTAGCTGGTTTTATTCACTTCAAAATGTGTAAATAATGTATTGTGCTACAAAAAGAGAGGGTGAGAGTATGATCTTTTAAATGGACCTTTTCTTTTCTATAAAGAAAAAACAAATGCATTAAAATGTCTCCTGAACACAGGACCTGCATGTGTTCTCATAGGGGGTCTGCATGATCTAGTAATATTGTTGGAATAGGTTTTTAAAAGAGAAATACAACAAAGCATTTAGAAACTGGAATCATTAAAAAAAAATAGGGGCTCTAAAATAGATCCCTGTGGTACACCTTTTCCTAATAGTTAGTTAATGGTCACGGCAGATGGCTGCCTCTCCCTGAGCCTGGTTCTGCCAGAGGTTTCTTCCTCTTAAAAGGGAGCTTTTCCTTCCCACTGTTGCCAAGTGCTTTCTTATAGGGGGTCTTCTGATTGTTGCAGGTTTCTCTGTATTATTGTAGTGTCTTTACCGAACCACATAAAGCGCCTTGAGGTGACTGTTGCTGTAATTTGGCACTATATAAATAAAACTGAATTTAATTGAATATCTCATAGACAAAATAATGCTTGATATACATTAATAATGTTAATATTTTTTTTAAATGTATTAGCAGCCAAAATAAAATACCATTTTATTTCAATAAAATGGTATTTCTGCCACAATTCATGCATGTTTGCTGTATACATACAAATATTCCTTTCACTTTCCAGCTTTAAACTAAATTTCCACCAAAAAATGAAAGTTACATTTTTGTATCTCTAGAAAAAGAGAGCTTTAAAACCTCTTTTACATCCTGTAAACACTAATCACTTTTCCTAAACTGTCCACATTGGTCAGGTTCATCAGCTGCAACATGAGCTCAGTAAGAAGGATGAATTGCTGCGGATGGTGGCCAGCGCCTCTGAGGAGAGCGAGACCGATTCCAGCGTGTCAACCCCACTGCGGCAGCCTCAGCCGCTGGGGGGAACCGCTGCCGCTGCACTCAGTCAGTTGGAGTCCCTGCAGAGCAAGCTGCAGGAGCTAGAGGAAGAAAACCTGGCACTGAGGACCGAGGTATGTTGTTCTCCGGGAAGCAAATTTGCAGCACTGGATCAGAACCACATGTATAATCACTGCCGCAAACTGATCTTTTCTGACTTATCCAGGCTTGTCAACTCAAAAGAGACACCATCACCTATGAGGAGAAGGAGCAGCAGCTAGTGAGCGACTGTGTCAAAGAGCTCCGTGAGTTTGTCTTAATGCTTGCACACTTAAGTTGAAAAGGAATTTTTACAGATCAGGCATCTAAATTTGATCTTTGGTGTGTTTGTGTTTATCACACATGGGTTCAGGCGAGTCCAACAGCCAGATGGTTTCGTTGACTGAAGAGCTGTCTCAGAAGAATGAGGAGCTGCTCAGACACCAGGAGGAAATCGCTCAGCTGCTTTCCCAAATAGTAGAGCTGCAACACAGGGTGAAGGAGGTGGGCAAGCTTAACTGCTAGCACTGATTACCTGCTGTATGTGCTGGCACAGTGTGTGAACGCTCATGGTGTGGTGCTGTTTATCTCCAGCTGGCTCTGGAGAAAGAGGAGCTCAGGATCCACCTGCAGGCCTCCAAAGATGCTCAGAGACAGCTCACAGCAGAGGTACAGTCTCATATGAGTGTTCAAATTCATTTTTAGAGCAAGACCAGTTTAATTATTCTACAAAGATGCAAATGGGACCAGATGATGTAGGTTTGTAGCTTTTATGTCAAGCTTTTATAAGGAACCACACTTATGGTTTGTGTTGTAGCCAGTTTACAGCAATTTACAGCTTTAATGTTCTCAAATCTATCAGTCTATTCTAATTTTCATTCCCAACGTCATTCCTAATACACAGCGTTCCAAATTATTATGCAGATTGTATTTAAGTGTCATAAAGATTAAATATGTTGTTTTTCAATTAAACTCATGGATGGCATTGTGTCTCAGGGTTCTTTGGATCACTGAAATCAATCTCGGACACCTGTGATAATTAGTTTGCCAGGTGAGCTCAATTAAAGGAAAAACTAGTAAAGAAGGATGTTCCACATTATTAAGCAGACCACCATTTCCAAGCAATATGGGAAAGAAAAAGGATCTCTCTGCTGCTGAAAGGCATGAAATAGTTGAATACTTTGGACAAGGAATAAAAAGCTTAGATATTTCACGAAAACTTAAGTGTGATCATTGTACTGTTAAAAGATTTGTGGCTGAGTCACAGCACACACAGGTTTGTGCAGATAAAGGCACAATAAGGAAGGTTTCTGCCAGACAAATACATTGGATTAAGAGAGCAGCTGCTAAAATGTCATTACAAAGCACCAAACAGATATTTGAAGCTGCTGGTGCCTCTGGAGTCCCGCGAACGTCAAGGTGTAGGTCCTCCAGAGACTTGCAGTTATGGATAAACCTTCTATTCGGCCACCCCTAACCAATGCTCACAAGCAGAGATGGCTGCAGTGGGCCCCAAACTACATGAAGACTAATTTTCAAACGGTCTTGTTCACTGATGAGTGCCATGCAACCCTGGATGGTCCAAATGGATGGAGTGGTGAATGGCTGGTGGACAGCCACCATGTCCCAACAAGGCTCCGACGTCAGCAAAGAGGTGGTTGAGTCATGTTTTGGACCGGAATCATGGGGAGAGAGCTGGTCGGCCCCTTCAGTGTCCCTGAAGGTGTGAAAATGACCTCTGCAAAGTATGTGGAGTTTCTGACTGGCCACTTTCTTCCATGGTACAAAAAGAAGAACCGTGCAACAAAATCATCTTCATACATGACAATGCACCATCTCATGCTGCAAGGAATACCTCTGCATCATTGGCTGCTATCGGCATAAAAGGAGAGAAACTCATGGTGTGGCCCCCATCCTCCCCTGACCTCAATCCTATTGAGAACCTTTGGAACATGCTCAAGCAAAAGATCTAAGAGGGTGGGAGGCAGTTCACATCCAGACAGCAGCTCTGGGAGGCTATTCTGACATCCTGCAAAGACATTCAAGGAGAAACTCTCCAAAAACTCACAAGTTCCATGGATGCAAGAATTGTGAAACTGCTATCAAATAAGGGGTCCTATGTTGACCTGTTAAGATGTTTTTGATTGAAATAGCTTTTGATTTCAGTAAATATGATCTTCTAATGCTGCAAATTCAACAAATGACCATTTTCAGTTCTTTACAACCTATAAAATGTTTTGAAACTGTTGTGCGTAATAATTTGTAACAGAGCATTTTAAGTTTGTTATTTTTGAAAAACCTACTGTTTTCATTGGGAGATTTGTTCAGTAACATTCGAATTATACTCTAATGGTTGATGACTCGAAAATTATGCTGACTGTCACTTGCATTGATTATTTAGGAAAATTAGAGAACAATATCATTTGCATAATCATTTGGAATGCGGTGTACACGAGAAAATGATGTTTCCCTAAAAAAAAAAAAATGTCCTAAAAACATAAACAACACAGACTGTTGGCTGTAAAAGGCTGAAGTAAACCAGTCATATGCAAAGTGTTAAGGCTGATGTGTGACCCACTGGGTTACAAACTTCAATGCAAGAGCAGTAAATTTAGGTCAGAGTACTGAGAAATATCAAACTAACCACTTCCTATTACCAGTTTTAATTCACTTTTTATATAAATTCATATAAATATATAACTGTACAAACTTGTGAGTGATTTTGCCCCAGCCTGCACTTTGGGAATTACTGCCATACATATATTTGACTTTCATCCCACACAATTCTATCTACCTACCTACTGAGAGAAATTACCATTTCATCAGTGATTATATTAATTCTATAAATCCAGTAACTTATTTGGCAGTTTGTTTAATACGCTCTGAACACATCATTAATTTTAATTACTGTTGAAATAATTTCTTTGCTTAATTAATTATTATTTGCGCTTGTCTGCTGCAGCTCAACGAGCTGGCCGAGAGGAATGCTGAGTGTGTAGAGATGCTCCATGAGTCGCAGGAGGAGATCAAAGAGCTGCGCAGTAAAAACAGCCCCTCAGCTGGGATGCGCCAGCACCTTCCCTACGGCCTCTACCCCATGGTGAGAGAAATGTACCCTTGAACTTTTATTTGGGAGCACACAGAGGAAGACGCATATATTCACAAGACATCATGCAGTTGCTCTTAAACCTGTGTGTCATATTTGATACATACAGTTTTTTGTGAGTTTTTGAGACTTCTACATCATCAGTGTTCTTTTTTCTTTTCCCCTTGAAAAACCTAAATAAACTGCACAATACATTTTAAACATTTTATATATGGAAATCAAATATTGAATTAATTTTTGAAAACAAATTTGTCAAATGATTCAATAAACTCTCCATTTTGCCAGAAAATTAGAAATGAGAATTTTCTGGCAATCAGTTTTATATTTCAGGCTTTAAGGGGTTAAGGAGTTAACTGTGTCTAGCTTTAGACATGCTCTTTAAAGCTTATGTTGAGTATAATGTGGGAGTCTATGGGATGTTGACTTACCTTTGGAGCCAGCCTGAAGTGGCCACTTGAGGAACTGCAGTTTTTGGCCTGTATGCATTTATTTTTTTTAGGTTTGGATGAATTAAGCTGAACAGTGACATTACTTTTGTTGAATCCATAGTACACCTTTAATCCTCCCTATGTGTCCTGTTTTTACAGGAATCCTTGGCAGCAGAGATTGAGGGAACTATGAGGAAAGAGCTGAGTATAGAGGATGAGACCACCTTTCAGGACCAAAGGTTAAAAGCTGCAGAATGTGTTTGCTGCTGAGGATGACAGTTGGTGTTGGAGAACTCGTACTTTTTTCCAGACTTTTCATGGGCTCTAGTTTAGGACTCTACATTATATTTTAGGTCTAGTCTCTGACCTTTGACATCATCTCCCTCCAGAATTTCCCAGAAGCGAGTCTTCCAAACAGTCCGCTCCGTTAATGCCTCAGCACTACGATCGGCTTCAGCAAACCCGCCAATCCCTGGCTCCGGACAGAGCTCTCTGGTGATGACAGCGCAGCCATTTCAGTCTACTCAGGGGTCAGTTACAAAAAGCATTTTCTGTTTTGGAAGAGATTTATGCGTGATTTCAGGTCATAACACGCATGTTTTGCAGGGAGGAGGGGCAAGTGGGCCAGCCTGGTTGTCCAGGAGGAAACGACCTCACTAGAGCGCTCCACCGCCTGTCGTTACGCCGTCAGAACTTCCTGTCTGAGCGACAGTTCTTCCAGGCGGAGCGGGAAAAGAAGGTGCAGGCCCTGGCGGAAGCAGACGGAGAAGGCAGTGGCTGCAGCTCACCAATGGGCAGTGCGCTCTCCTCTTTCTCCAACCTGTCGGATCTCTCCATCACCTCCACTGTTTTTAAGACTTTCCTGCCTGAGAAGCTTCAGATCGTCAAACCCATGGAAGGTAACGTTTACTTTGTTGACACCTCCCAGGTTATTTTTTTACTACAAGGTGATATAATTCAATTAAATTCACTTTTATTTATACAGCGCCAAGTCACAACAGTTGCGTCAAGGTGCTTTATATTGTAAGGTAGACCCTACAATAATACAAAGAAAACAGAAAACCCAATCATATGACCCTCTATGAACAACCGCTTCATCGACAGTGGGAAGGAAAAACTCCCTTTTAACAGGAAGAAACCTCCAGCAGAACCAGCCATCTGCCGTGGCTGGTTGGGGTGAGGGGAGGAAGACAGGACAAAGACATGCAGTGGAGGAGATTAATAATAACTAATAATTGAATGCAGAGTATAGAGTAACACATTTTGACATTTCTTTCTCAGGCTCGCTGACACTGCACCACTGGCAGCAGCTGGCCAAACCTCACCTGGGAACCATCCTGGACCCACACCCTGGAGTAGTGACTAAAGGTTTTCGCCCACTGGCTCAGGACGCTGTGTACCACCTTTCTGACATGGAGGAGGATGAAGAAGATGAAGAAAACAGAGGGAATGGTGTCAAGGAGAAAGGAGCAGCTGAGCGGAGTAAGGAGGACGAAGATGAAGAGGAGGAAGGCGGGATCACCTTCAACGTTCGCTGCTCATCTACACCCGAGGAGAGAAAGGACAGAAAGCATGCGGTATCATCTCTCCCCATCCCGCCTCTCTCCACTGGGAATCCAGCTGCTTCCTCCTCAGTCAGGTCAGACTTCTGCCCTACACCCCTTCATGCCACAGAGAAACTTGGCCAATCACCTCAGCCCATTTCAGGAGCCTCTGAAGCAGGAGCCCAATCACAAAGCCAAACCTTGACATCGACAGCAGTATCTTCCTCTGGTAAAAATGACTTTTTGTAACTTGTTATTGCTCATTGTTTCCAATGTGCGTGTCTTTGGTTTTCTAAAGTTTTCTTGTTTGTTCAGTCCAAAACCCAGGGAAGTGTCAGAGCTCCACCTTTTCCACCTACACCTTCACTACCTGTCGCATTCTGCACCCATGTGACATCACACAGGTCACCCCAAGGTGAGTCCGCTTCAGGAAAATAATCATCCTATAAACCCTGTTATTGTTCTAACACAGATTCTTTTCTTGCTTTCAGTTCTCAGTCATCCCACGTGGCGAACACACCTAGCTCCATGAGGACGGGTCCCAGCACTCCTGTGACTCCCTGCAGACTCAGTCTGGGTGACTCCTTCCCCCCTCGACGGCTGCCTGCACCCCCCAGTGGCCTGACCAAGCTGGTCCTAGAGAGGGGTATTTCTGCACAAGTCTCCACCGACAACCCTCCTCCAACCCCGAGACCCGCTCCCCGGCAGCCCCTCTTCCAGCTTCTGCCAAGCACGCCCCCCAACTCCCCCTCCCACTCTCCTGCCCCCTCCCCAGTGCCTACGGAGCCCCGCCAACACCCAGCTGACAATTTTCTGGCCTCGCGGCCTGCAGAGCTTTTTCTCCAAGACGTTTACGGGTTGAACCTGGGCCGCGCTCCGCATCCTGACCTACCAAGCCCATCCCAAGAAACCCCAGCCCTCATCTCATCTGCCAAATCAGGCAGATCCAGGGCCGACCCGGCCAGCGTTGGTCTTGTGGAGAAGCTCCGGCAGCTGGGATTCACAAAGGTGTTGCATGGCTCTGAGTCTGATGCTTCAGTGCCACGCCAGGATTCTGCCACATTTGTGTCAGCAGGTGGAGGGAGCCTTTTAGATGGCCTGAGGCGTAACCAGAGCCTCCCGGCTATGATTGGTGCCCGAGCTGGAAAGTCAGCCGGTCACCCAGCACCTCCTCCTCACCCCAGGACCCTGGCTATCCCCCCACCTCCATGGGGGAACCTAAAAGAAAAACGACGACATCTTGCCTCCATCTCTCACCCACTGTCAAGTTCGGCCAAACGT
>VVHJ01012770.1:10697-22592 GCA_015107715.1 Tylochromis polylepis
TGTTAGTAGCAGGTCAGGTGGCGCTCTTGTGCTCATTGTGCACAGGAGCATAACTTGGAATATATTGCAAGCGGGATAAAATGTTTTTAATCCTGGTGGAGCGAGGACAATATCAGCCTTTTCCACCAGATTTTAAACTTTCCGCCGCTGTCTGAACGCAATGTAGGTCCAGTGGGTTAAAGTGGGTGAGAAGGAGTTATAAATAGTGAATTATAACCGCGCTTGTACTCAGAGCTGCGCGGTAACTGGAAACTGATGTAAAATCTTGATGGCTTCGAAAGAATGCAGTAAAAGCAAGTGTGGTTAACTCGTCCATGGCTTCTGTGGGTTGACAAATTTAGAGGTGATAGACGGGCCCATCATCAGATGTCTTCATGTCTTCATTAAAGGAAGGTGACGATTATGAGATAGCTGGAATTACAGCATGAAATGATTATCTGTGCTTTGAAATATAACTGAAATATGAAAATGAAACGTTTGATTTGGCCCGTAATTAACGACCCAGTGGCTCACATTAAAGACCCCAGTATTATCCACATTTTCAGATGATTTAAAATCTTTTTAAAATCTCCTCAATGTCCAAGACGTTTTCTGTCTGAATTTTTCTACCAATTAGGTTTTTCTAAACCTGATCAAACCCTGGACTATGTTCCAAAGAATGGCTTAAAAAAACCCAAAATAAAATGTCACACTTGGGGGCATTTGATATGTACATATATCGATTTTTTGAATTTACAGTGTTATATAGCTGTGTATGGTTTGGTTATATTTAGGCAGACAAAAACTTGATCAGGGAGGCGATGTGGTTTGGCTTTAAAATCGCATGAATGACAATGTGAAAAACGATATGACACCGTGAAAGGTGTTGCTTAGAAATGAGCCTACACAGAATTTTCAGCTCCATTATGGCGCTCCATAATGAGTTTCAGGTCCTTGTTAAGCTTTGCTAGTCAGGTTCACTCTCACTGCTCATGGTGCTGTTTTCAACCACAGCATGTAGCTGTTTTGGTGAAAAACAGGTGTACACAACTCTCTATACACTAAATGCTATTCACTGAACATCAGTAAAACACGGCTACTGAGAACAGTGGTGCACTTATCATGTAAACAGATGTATTTTTGCCCCAAGAGAAACCAAAAATGACAGCGCATACCTGATAAATCATGTTGAAAATGAATCATAAAGCTCCAAAATGATGATGACATGCTCTCCGTAGCCACTTAACAGATGATGACATATCAGTGTCGGGTTGCTTCTGCTCCTCCATGTGGCCGTTACAGGCTTACGGTCAGAGAACCTTCAGAACCACTTCAGCAAGATTAGAGATAAGAAAAAAAAAGAAAAGAAAAAGAAAGAGATAGTTATAAGAAACCAGAACAGTGATCTTCCAAGACAAAGTTCAACATTTTGTTGACCCATCCATCCACCCCAATCACTTTCCTACATAGAGTTTGTCACTCTGTAAGAGCAGAATGACCAACAGGTGTTCATACCAAACCTAAATGACAGAATTAATCCATTCCCAGTGGTTCCTAAAATTACATATCGTCAATGTTAAGCCCAAAACAGGCAATATTAAGGCCAGCTATCGAGAGCACTGCAGTGGAGAAACTTTAACATGGCTTTCATTCAAAAAGTTGTTTTTAATTTGTGTCCTGTGAGGAAGCACTAGTGTTAAACAGTGTTCACTTTTTACTCATGGTTTTCTGTTAGTACTTTGCTTTATAGTCGGGCCTAAACCACACTTTCAGAAAGATAGAAGGAACTTTAAGGTGTAAAGACCAGCCTTTCCTAATGGCCAGCAGTGGATGACTACACTGTTTGCAAAAAGAATACTATCGCATAGGAGTCTATGGGAAAATGACCTACTGCTGTCTTCATTAAATACCACATTAAACATTTTGCTAATGGCGCCATGACCTTAATTACTAGTTTCTAGTCTTATTTAATACAGCATAATGTTCAGTTTGTAAGTTATAATCCAATTTAGACTAAAATAGACAGTAAAGCAGGGTATGCTGTAAGCTGTGGTTCCTTGGCTCCGCTCATCACTCGGCACATCTGGCTTCAAAATAACAAGATGGCAATGGTCATAATCCTCAGCTCAAGTCTTTAAAATGAGACTTCGCTAACAGCTATTGTAGTTCTTCTCATGAGTTCGGGATGGGATTAACATGTAAACAAATGGATGAATCTTTCTCCCTTTGCGTGCGTTCAAATGAGACTTAATTTATCTGAATTGTACTGAAACCCTTAAAGCAGGTATAACATTTTCTTTTTTCTTTTTTTTTTGCCTGTCCTGTTCGGCACTGTAGCAATCAGAATTATTGTCTGAAGGCCAAGAAAAATACCCAACAGATTTATTTTCCCAAGTGGATCATTACGGCTTTGCCAAACTGGTCCACTTGATTGCTCTTTATTATTTATTTATTTGTTTTTTTAAATTTTTTTTTTACTTTTAAGTTATTACAATGGGAACAGACATGACTGGGGGACAGGAAAGGGAAAGACGTAGGCAAGAAAAGTTCAAGAAAAGGAGAGGGGAAGAAAAACAGAGGGGAAAAGGGACAGCGAGAAAAGACACTAAAAATCCGCTGGGTCACCTGCTGGAAAAAAAGAAGAAGACAAGCAAAAAGAGAACAACACAGCAGGGAAATCACAGCAACAACCTAGATAAGTATAAGTAACAGTAAATAATAAATATTGAATGTTACTGAGCAGCACGCAAGACCGACAACGCGCGATATGGTTTGAGGCAGCAGTCAAAGAAGATGGTGCGCGTCTGTAAACACCCGTGTGCACACCTGTGTACACACCTGCGTGCGTGAGCGCGCTTGTATTCAAAAGGTTTCTCTATGTAACTATCTAATAGTAGGTGTGGGGAGCCAGGTATAACGTTTTCAGGTTGACACCACAGATATAGTTTACAGTTTGCTCCCGCTGAATCTGCACTGGAAAGGCCCACCCTCCCCCCACCTGAAACCCAAGGAGACTTCATGTTGCTCTAACTCATGACCAAAATGTTCACTATGTCAGACTCCTATGCTTGTCATTAACATTCACTTCCTACAGTATTTGAGCCACATCTGTCCAAAACCAAACCTTCATTAGAGCTTTGAAATACTGATGAGTGTAGAATGACTGTGTCATTTTTTTTTCTTCCTCCATTGTTCTAAGTCACCTTCGTTTTGGATGCTTAACCCCTCAGCCATAAATATCTGGTCTTGACATTGTGCCGATGTGGGTGGGCAAGGCATGCCTGACACAGAGTTCACAAATCAAACCCACTGTACAGGCTGAGACGCGGCGTTCATTTCATTTGAACTCTATTTTCAAGCAGACCGGTTTCAAGTTTCTCTCCATGTGTTGTCATCACATGGAGAGATGAGTAAGAGATTATTGTTTACCTACGATAAAAATTTACTTGACAAGAATTTGTTGTCATTTAGAACATTCATGAGCAAAGAACAGAGGTTTAAAAATCTGAAGTTAGACAACTTTTTAGATTTTTGTTATGATTTAGAACCATCAGTGCTTCTCATTCAGGTTTCCTTTGAGTTCTGAGCAGTGTGCCAGAAAACACATTGTACCATTTGAATAGTCTGAAGAGATGGAGGATCTGAGGATCAAGTAAAAGTATTTTGATGAAAAAAACAAAACAAAAACCAGCATTTGAGAGATGTGTTTGGAAAATATTAATGGTCAGTAGCACAGACAGCAAATAAAAGATGGACATGACCACCATCTGGTTTGGCCAAAAACTTGTGATTGGGGCAACAGAGGACTGGAAAAGTAAGTAACATTAAAAAGAAACAGCTGTAGGAACATTTGCAAATAATCAAGTCATTCAGAAACAAGTTTGTGAGATTATTGGGTATAAAAAAGAGCATCTTAGAGAGGCAGAATTTCTCAGAAGAATTTGAACATATCATCTTCTACAGTACATATAAACAAATGTCAAACTATTCAGAGAATCTGTAGACATTTCTGTGTACAAGGGTTAAGGGCAAAAATCAATGTTGGATGCTCATAATCATTGTGCCCTCAGGCCACACTGTATTAAAAACAGGCATGAGTCTGTCATGGAAATCAGAGCATGGTCTCATGAACACTTCCGGAAAGCATTGTCTATGGACACAATCTGTCAGTATATCCACAAATACAAGTTAAAGCTCCAGAAAGTAACGAAGAAGCCATATGTGAACATGATCCAGAAACACCGCTGTTTTCGCAACACCAAAGCTCATTTAAAATGAACTGGGGCAAAGCATATAAAACTGTTCTGTGGTCAGATAAACCAATCTTTTTGGAAAACGTGGACATCCAATGCAGTAAAGAGGAGAGGGACTATTTAGCTTGTTATCATCCCTCAATTCAAAAGCATCTCTGATGGTATGTGGGTGCGTTAGTGCCTATGCCATTGCCAGCTTGCACATATGGAAGGGCTGAGCGGCATTGCAGGCAATGCTGAAAGGTAAATTCAGGTTTTAGAGCAACATATGCTCCCAGCTAGACAATGTCTTTTTCAGGGAGGACCTTGCGTATTTCAGCAAGACAATGCTAAACTGTATAATAGATTTACAACAGCATAGCTTCACGGATGAGAGGTGAAACGTTTTCAAGAAACTTAGAGAAGTCCAGACGCTTTTCTTTCCAAGCTCCTTAGACTACCATGACCTGGATGAATGAGAACCTTCACAGACATATAGCTTCACAGAAGAGTCCAGGTGCTGAACTGACCTGCCAGCAGTCCAGATCTTTCACCAACTGAAAACATTTGAGCAGCTATACCAGACAAGAATGGCACTACTTATTAGTTTATGAGATTTGCAATTTATTGCATTTGACACCTTTCTGGAAATGGAGTTGTACTTTCCTGGTACACATTAATAAGAGTTATTGCATATGTTATAGAGGCTGTACTATGATAGGGAGCGCTTTTCCTACACGGTGCTGACAAGTTTATTAAGATTGTAATAAAAAGGAATATTGTGACGAAGCTTGGCTTTAGTTTTGGCGAGGCTGTGCTGGGAGCAGGTGTTTGGGAGCTGTGAGAAGCACGAGTGAGGACATCCCTCATAATCACCGTGCAAACGGTTCTCATTAGATCGACTTAGCTGGAGCTCAGACCCTCCATAGCAGCTTCTAAAAAACGCCTTCCTGTCTGAAGCACCATGGCAGTGGTTCATAATTAACACAACATATGTTTATTCAAATCTCTGAACAGGGTGTGAAAGAGGGCTTCAGGAGGCACCACCCACAGAGGCTGTGAAAACAGAGGGTGGTGGAATTAAGTGAGGAAAGAGAGAATGGAGAGATTTTGTGAGCTCAAGACAGAAGTGAGACAGAAAAGATAGCACTTAGTGCTCAGCGGAATTCGCACCTGATAGCTCATGAACTCTTGGTGAAGTGCAAATGTATTCCTCAGCAACCCAGAAACAAACAAGCTGCCACTTCCTTAGCCTATAATTAGCTGGTAATCAATGCTGGGTGGTTTTCTGTCCTGTCAGACGTCCCCAGCCATCGTGGGGCAACATTAGACCTGCAGCTGTACTCTCAGGTCTCAGATGACGATCCAACATAAAGAGCATTAAGCCATGTTTTCGGAAAGTGTTCCCAGCATATTTGGGCTACCTGACAAAACATGGAAACAGGATGTTCAATTTATAATTTTGATGCAAGTTCAAGGGTATGCAGTGACCTTCTGAGGGTGTTTAAAAAAAAAAAAGATCTGAGGGGGGAGGAAGAGAAAAATCAAATATGTCTTTGAAATGATGCCATGTCCCCAGGGGAGTTCAAAAACAGATATATTGGCACAAGCTGTGTTGTGACACTTACCACTTTCTCTTCGCAGAGCTTGTTTAGGATGGGAGAGTGTTGCGGTGGGAGAGTAATGGGATGGTTATTGCTCTGTAGTTGACCTCTGAACTTTCTCTAACCCCTATAAAGACAGAGAAAGTAAACCTAAGATGACAAGTTGTCAACTTCTCAGTCCTGGCTTTATACTCCACCGCACAAATTAAATTATTTAAAGCTATCATAGTTTTCAAGATCAACACACGCTCCTTTTTACTTTGAGCTCCAAGTGGTTGAAGTTAAAATTTACAGACAAATGTATTTTTGCAGGACCTTTGCTTCCATGATGCTGCTTTGCTTTAATGGTGCTTTTGACACGCATGAATGTCATATTCTTTCCATGATCTCATATGAGTTTTGGATACAGTTTTGGTAAACAGTAACCCAAATGTAATAAGCTACTGTAGCTGTCATGAGTTTCTGGAGAATCCAAATATATGATTCTCCAACTTTTATGCTTTATGCTTGTATTTCCCTGGTGCAGAGATGGGTTGGCCATAAGATCAAGTTTGATTTTACAGGAGTGTGACAGGCTAAACTGCTATATCAAGAAAGATTAAGAGAATACAGAAATGGCATGCTTTTAGGTGACTCAAATATAAAGTTTTCACAAAAATGCATTTTTGATATTCTAGCATATTATTTAAACATTAGAAGATCCTTGTGGGCCACACCATGGGCCTTCATTTCACTGCAGTTTTAGGCAACTTACTTATCCAAACCCCACTGCCTGGTTAAAGGAGTATATAAGATACGGAGAGATGGTAATGAATAATGTGTCCAAGGTGACACATTGAATTAGCTATTAGAGCCAAAACTGAGGCGTCGCTCAAATACATCACATACTTCAAAAACTACATTTTACACAGACTCTTTAATTGTTTTTTTAATTTGAGAGGTTAAGCAAGTATTTAATGATTTTTAGGGCTAAATACTACCAACAATAAGAAGAAAAAAGGTCTGTTCTGTATGCATATGTACTGCAGTACTGTTGGTATCTGGCTAAATTATCTGCCCTGAAAATACCAGCCACACATCACACTGCTTATGTTGGTTTCATTGTAAGCGCAGTGATAGATCTGACAGCGTGATGAGCCACAACTAAAATAAACTATGACTGATGGCCAGAGCTGCTTTCAAGCCCAGTCTCAGCTTCACTAGTTGGTGCCTTGTATATGCCCGCTCGTGCTGGGCTGTACATCTGGGGCCTGCAGTTCCACGGGAGGTCCTGCACATGAACACACAACACTGGCAGCTTTATGTTACTCAGACAGACAGCACAGCGCGCAGCTATGACAAAACAGGGCAGCTGTGCATTTCCCCCACATTCCTCTGGCCTACTCCATGAATACAGATCAGCCCCAGCGCGCCCCTCAACCACCTCCCCTTACGGACGCCATACCTCCCAACTTGCACTCTTCACCAAGACCCATCGTATATGGAGACAGTCTTCCTATCTCTACCACTGTTTACTTGCTGTGCTCTGCGACTACATTCAGAAATTATCATACTTCTCATGGCAGGGCTGATCCTGCTATGCCAAATGCTACAGTCAGGGTCAGCTGGCCTTAGGTCAGCTACATGGCTGCAGCTATGCAGGACTTAATTCCAGGCAAAGCACTGAGTTTAGAGCAGATTAACCATAAAGACCTTTATGGAATCTAGTTGCTGCCTATCAGAGTTTTAAATTTCATCTCCAGACATTTTCTATGCATTACTGAAATTGTGAATGAGTTGTGGTTCTGTGGTTGTGTCTCTAGTGGCGGGTGTCCCTACAGTATGTTCCCGGCATGTTGCCAAGTTCTGATGCTTATGTTTATGAGTAATATTGAGATTATGGAAGTGAAACTGCTGTTTCTAATATTTGATTTTATTTAGAACCTGAGAAAACAGAAGCTACTGGCTAAAGCAGTTTTTACTAATGGTTGTATATGATATTTTAAAATGCAGGATTAAAGGATACAGTTACGTTCCTAACATTGAGAAAAATGCAGCGCTTCAATGGGGACACAGGCTGTGCAAAGCCGACAAACAGGATCTATTAGCCCTTTGAAAACTTGCTAATTAAGATATTTCATCTTACTTTATCATAAAGAATGGAAACAGGAAGATCCAAGTCACAATAATATAATATGCTATCATACTAGTTAGCATTAGACTGTTAGCAGGTTTTTTAATTTTTAGATTTTGTAAAATTTGGGCACAGCCATACTAGTAAGCCTCTGTTTCCAGCCTTTACCATAGAAAATGGATGAAGACATAAAATAAGACATAAAAGATGGACGTACCCACATTGTTAGAAAACTGAGGCCTACGAGGAGAGTCTAATATTGCTTAAAGTCAAGCCTGCTCCCAGGGTATCATTTACTGCCACACTGCCAAATCCAAGGCGTTCTTTGGCACTGGATAAGAATCCTTTTTCAGCAGGCGGCGTTATTGTTGTGAAGAGGCTTATTTTATCCCAAGCTATGGCATCTTTCTAAAGACAACCTAGTTCTTTTTATTACATCAACTAAACCAACTTATTCTGATTCCCTAAATCTAAGTAGCAAGTTTAAATGAAAAGAAAATGTGTGAGGAAAAAAATACAAACTTTCTCCTTTCTCTATCCCTCTGACCTTCTAATGTTGACTTTGTAGCTATCTTTAAAAGATATCTACAAACTGAAGTATCCAATATTGACATGGTCGGTCCATCGAGGCACTTAAACCCAAGGTCACCATGTGGTTCTGTGCAGCACCTGCAAGCATCCGTAGTTTAGGGGGTGAGAACGGGTTCAAAGGGTCTCTAGGTGCTGTGTCCAAAAAGATATGTGGCTCATTTTCCTATAGACCTCGTTTATAAAAACAAACTACCATTAATGGAGTTCACGCCTACCGATCAGTGCAGTGGTCCTTCTGGAAATCCTGACATTATTGAATGTTGTTTGTCCAGTCAGATCTCAAGCCCCGCTTACCAACTAGAATGGGGCTATAAAAGGCTGGAAAAGTAAGCTGTACTAAAAAAACACCATGGGAGACTTTCTAATCATCTATAATACATGAATAAATAATAAAAAATAATAAAATATTGTCAAAAGCTTCAGAGAACCTGGAGAAGTCTTTGTGCACAAGGGCTTTGGCTGAAAATCAATACTGGATGCCTGTGATTTTCAGGGCCTACGGTGACCCTGGATGAAAAATAGGCATGATTTTTTCATGGAAAGCTTTGCATGGGATCAGGAATCACTGTGAGCACAGTTCTGTGTGCCATCCACAGATGCTTAAATGGTTAAAGCTCCACCATGTAAAGACAAAGCCATACTACCTCCACAAATGCTGCCATCTTCTCTGGGCCAAAGCGCCGACAAAATAGAAAACCGTTCTGTGGTCAGATGAATCGAAATTTGAAATTCTTTTTGGAAAACGTGGACAGTGCATCCTCTGGACTAAAGATGAGAGGGACTATCCGGCTTCTTTGCAGCACTGAATTCAAAAGCCTGGATGTTTGATGATATAGGGGTCCATCGCTTCCTATAGAGTTAGCTGCTTGCACATCTAGAAAGGCACCATCAAAGTTTAAAGGTAGGTTATGTAACAGGTATGTAACATATAACCCATCCAGGTAAAATCTTTTTTATTTAGTTTTATTTTTTTGCCCTTATTATGACAGGTCAGTTTAGAAGAAAGCTAGAAAACAAGGATAAGACACGCAGGGCAAACCTTAACCTCTTTAATAGCCTTACGGCAGATGGGTCACTTGCTCAACCTGGTGAGCTAGTTTTCTTTTTCAGGGAAGGCCTTGCATATTTCTAAACCACATACTTCATATATTACAACAGCATAGGCTCATAATAGCGGAGTGTGGGTTCTCCCTGCAGTCCAGACATTTAACTAGCTGAAAACATTTTGCACATTATGAAATGAAAAAGACAACAAAGACCCCCGGACTGTTGAGCATTTAAAATCCTACATCACACAAATATGCAATAACCTTCCTCTCCCAGAAGTCCAGCAACTGCTCCCGGTTCCCAGACATTTATGGATTGCTGTAAAACATACAGAGAATGCTGCACAGTCATATGAGCACATAGCTGTGTCCCAACTTTTTTTTTAAACATGTGTCGCTGCCATCAAATTCAAAAAGAGCTAATATTATTCTGAAAATGGTAATTTTTCTCAGTTTAAATGTCGGATATATTTTCTGTTTTCTACTGTGAATAAAATATGAGTTTATGAGATCTGAAATTCATCGCATTCTGTTTTTATTGACATGTCATTCAGTGTCTCAACTTCATTAGAGTTGGAGTTATACTTTTTTTGGTCTCACCAGTAAAAATGCCCAAAGAGAACTAAAAGCCCCATAATTTAAAAATATTGTAATTTATGCTGAAAATTTGTATATAGGTTTTTGGGTTTTCATTTATAAGAGTGTTGTTATTTTCTAATGTTTGGCTGACATAATTAGGGCATGGGAAAAAAACCAGTGTGTTTTCCTTCAATGACAAGCTCTGTTGTTTCTTTCTATCCACAGAAGCAACTGTACATCAGCTGCCTTTCTGGATAGGCTGTTCTTCTAATGCCTAATTATGAGGCCATAAATCCTCCTGAACAAGGTGTCAGGTGCTGCCAATTCAGCCAAGGATTTCCACTGGCTTGAGTCACATCTCCTCACAAAGGCACAGTGTGTTCATTTAATAATTGTTCAGCTCTCATAAAGGGTCGGGGCATGCAGACGGCCAGCATGGTTTCTGCTGTGTCTCAGTGCCTGCCCAGCTTTCTTAATCCCACACTGACACTTGAGGGATGGCTTCATTATCCTTGACGTTACTGTAACTTGAGAGGAATTTAGCGGATGTCCGTGAATACCGCAGAAGAAATATGAGATGAAATCTGGCTGTGGAATATTTGTGAATTTAACATGCTTCTTTCTGTTGAGTTTGCCTCGTATCAAGCATAACCAACTGCCTTTCTCCCACAGCCTGCGAGCTGAAACAATTGAGCCATCCTCACTCTGACACTGACCCACTTAGCCAGCTTCCCTTGCTTTAATCCTTCTTCTCACTGTCTACCTGGCACTTCTGCCAGATGTCTGCTGTATTTGGTCGCCGCAGTGATGAAGCACTGGAAAATAGCGCTTTGCTGCTGCCGATGAAGGGTGAAACAGAGAAAAGATGACATAAAAATGCACCCACGGTTTTCTTCTCTTATCCAGAAATTTTATCCTTTTCTCTCGAGACTTTAAAGGAAATTTTAAAGCAAATCATTTATATCTCATGCACTTCATAGGGAGGCAAAAACACTAAGTTGATTGTGTGCTGATGTGCTAGTGGGCCATGTCATAGCCCAGCATAAAAACGCTCCAGCTTTATCACCTTCCAGTCCAGTGTTAAAACTTTTCATGCCTCTTCCACTCTAACTCAGGCTTTGAAAAACACTCCATAAGAAAGTGCAGCAGAAAATTACTTTTGAAGGAAATTTGATCTGAATGGTGTATTAAAATAATTCTGCCTCCTTACTCCCCAACATCCTGCAATCTTGATGCTGGCGGCCTTGATATTACAATCATTGTAATGAAGCCGCTATTGATTGAATGATTGGCAGCTTGAGACATGTGTAATGAATGACCCGAGCTGCAGATTTAATACACAAACACAGTGATGGACACGGTGTTCCGGGGGATGTGAAGCTTTGGAAAGTGCAGCAGAATTAATGCACAAGTGGCTGAAGTCTGAAGTGTGTATGTGTGTGTGTGTGTTTGTGCGTGTGTGTGTGTGTACGTGTATGTGTGTGTGTGTGTGTTTGTGTGTGTGTGTGTATGTGTGTGTGTGTGGGAGGACGCTGGAGTGTGGTAGCCCCTGTTTGTTTCACTTGCTCCTGGGTGAGTGCTGGCATTTGTTTGCAATTTGTGTAATGTGAATGCGAGTATTTGTGTCTATAGCTTGATTGGCAGGAGGCAGAGGGGCGCTGCTAGGGGTGGCCGAACACAACAAGTGAAAAGGGGGGGGGGGGGGGGGGGGGGGAAAGGGGGGGGGTGGGGGGGGGGGGGTGGGGGTTCAT
>VVHJ01012772.1:3600-15870 GCA_015107715.1 Tylochromis polylepis
TTTACGACAGAACACGAAGGCGTCTAAGGACCAGTCATACCACAGGTGAGTCTGAAGACCTCCGTGAATCAATCATTTTAAATACGTACTAACACGCAGCATTTCGTTATAAAATTAAATCAGATAAATAACCTCACGCGTTTCAGTAGGCCCAGCGTGTTTGTGGCAAGGTACAATTTTCATGTTATAGGAGAAAAGGGGAGATCCTGTATTAATTTTTCTGTCAGAAGAATACCCCAAAAAAACCAAACAAACAAACATAGAAAACTTGTAAAAGTATTGTTTTTAGAAAAACTATAGTATCAGTCGCACGGGGAGTGAAATGTGAGGTCAAGCAAGTCCATCAGCTTTAACCCCTCAAGTTAGTTAATGTACAATAAAATGGCAAACTAATGAATCAAAACAAAAGGTTAGCAGGAGTTCTGATGGAAAGTTTAAATGAGTCTTTTTTGGCAGCCATATCAAACCTTTCCTTTTGATTGAGAAAAATAAATATTAATCTCTGTTATTAAACAATGGCACAAAGGAGATGTTTTTTCTTCATCAAGCGGCACGCAAACACTACAGTGATCGTGTGGGTGTGAAAAGAGAAAGAAAGACCGTATTTACTAAAGAAAAACCAAGAGAAAGGGCAGAAAAGTTCAAGTTTATCAATTGAGCTTTTATGTATTGTTATAAATATAAATAACTTCTCTATGCGTGCCTGTTTACCTATTAAATGAGACTTCCTAATTTTAATCCAGTCAGTGAAATGTTAAACTCCCCTTCACAATAATACATTAAAATTATCTTTAACTGTCTTCACATTTTTAATTCCGCCGGATGTTTTATTCCCCCACATTTTTGCCTAAAACGCTTCTGGTAATAAACTTATATTTTTACTATACTTTTTAAGATATATGACTATATATACCACCATCAGTGTTGCAGATTATCTAATACAAGATTTAAATTAGAAAAATAAGTAATAAATTTATTCTATTTGGTCTTTAAGTAGCATTTTTATTTGATTTAAATTTTTATGGAGAAATGTATTCAGGCAAACAAAGACAGTCCCGGGGTCCTTGAGTCCTGCCTGACGCCATCGAGCCTCCCTCGGTCCTCTGTGGGGAAAACGTGGGGTTGTCTCGTTTACTGTGTGCTGTGGATTTCTCATCAAAATAAGATCAGTAAGTTTTGTCACCACTCAGTCGTGTAAGCTGTAGTTACTGAATACTTTCAGTCGACTTTGTGTGTTTGTTTTTCCGCGAAAATCTTTGAGAATCACTCAGAGGAGTTAGCAGTTTAGCCTCCAGTGCTAACAGACTGTATCCAGAGCATCAGCCAGGCTAGCTGTGCTAATTGTACTTAGGGCAGCTTTATCGGTGTTTAGATAGCTGTCTCTCCGTTTCTAAATGAACGCTTGGAAACAAAATAAGCCTATCTGGGTTAACGTCTATTAACCCTTCCTCTTTCCCAGCCGTCTGTGTTGTGCCTCAGCTTTGACAGGGCCACTTTACATCTGTCATGTTTGTGTCCTCAGAGATAACTGGACCACCCGAGACCCACTCAGCTTGCCAAGGATGGAGTACATACAGGCTCCTGCCTCGAGCAGCCAGGGGAACATGTAAGTGCAGCTCTGTAGTACTGTGTGAGTTTTAACAGCAAAGATCTTTCTCCAGACTGTGGATAGCATCTCTGCCTCTAACTATAAAGCCTATTTTTAATTTAAGAGTGGCGATAAACTACCAATAGGAGGCGCGGTCACAGGATATATTGACCGATATTTGGCTTGCTAACTATCAGCAGGCAGATAATCAACTACATAGCAGCAGCAGCAGCCTGTATTTATCTGTTATAAAAATTTTCTGCTCAACCATAGTAATATTTCAATGTAAATATCTTCAAAAACTATTCAAGATAAAAGCTTGAAATTTTCCTTACCATAAAAGTGAACCAGAATCTGTGATTTGGGGATAAAGAAATGTGCATATCTTTAACAAAGTTATTTTCTCAGTTATAATTTGAGTACCATCTGGAAACTACAGGATTTTATTCTATTCAGGTTAGACATCTAATGATATTATTCTTTATGTAGTACAACTTGTAATATTTACTCAATCAACATGAAAATGGAATGAAAAACGCTTTTTTTTTCCAAGTGTTTATTACTTTTCTGTTGCTGGTTTTGGCCCCCTAGCATGTGCAAATTGTATATGTTAGGGTGGGTTGAAATTTAAAGCTTCCAGCATTTTTGAGCCCTCATAACATCATAATTTTATAACATCATAAGTACAGGCGATGGCTACATGAAAAATTTAGGGCTGGGCACATGTAAGCTCTGTTTAAAAACTGCAAGCAAATCAGCCAAAATAATTGTTTTTGTTCAGAATTGTTTTGTTTTTTTTAGTAATCAACTGTGACCAGTAGTATAATCATAACTTCATTAGCAAAACTGCACCAGTGTTCATGTCTGTGATGTAGCGTAATGGGAAGAAGCACTGGTACTCTGGGATGTTTGATCTGTTTTCTTATAGTTCGCTGGAGAAAATTTTAAAAAGTGCATTTTTGGTCAACTTTCAGGGGTAATATCACTACATGGCATAGATGGCTGGTCAAAGTTGTAGCATAAGAAATTTCTCTCTTTTTTTTTTTGCCAACATTTTCAAACCAGGCCTATCGGTTATACATAATTTCTTCTGTTAGTTATTGTACCAAAAAATAATCTGATTCTGATTCTGATGTGGGGGACAATGATTGTTTTGTTTTTTTTCTATGAAATCATCCATAAAGCACAACAGCAGTAAAATAAAATATGCTATCTTTTCAGTGGGTGTGTTGCTGAGTTGGACCAAAAGTTCCTAACTAAGAGCCCTGTTTACAAACTTGGTTATAATCCTTTTCCAACGACCCAGTGCCGTTAGCCAATCTAGAACCAGTTCCACATATTTCTGCCAAGTAAAACCAGTTACCAGTGCCATAAATCTGGCACCAGTATGACACCACACAATTTCTGACATCAGTAACTATGTGAGGGGCTACCAAAAGAAATTCCCTAATGATTAGCATGTGCAGCCCACAGATTCTGATAACTATCATCTTGTTCTCATGTAAATTACTTCTGCTCTTAAAGCTTCATTATACTTGGATCTCAAACCTGTCAAAAAGTGGGAACGTTTTCGGAAGACAGCATTTTTGTCTGTCCCGGCATGTCATTAGTGGAATACAGGACATGGAGCAGTCTTCTTTAAGACTTAGAAATAGATTGAAATAATTAATATTTTATTTATTATTCAAATAATAGGCTTGAACTGAATATATGTCCCTAGGCTGGAAAAGGGCTGCAGCTGTCTGCAGTCAAACTCAAAACCTACTACTAGTTGTTATGTTAAAGTGGGTTATAGTGCACTGTAAATGTAATTTTGAAACCACTGCACTGAGATGACTTATGTCATCAAGTAAAGCTGAACATCGTGTCTGTTTATTTTCAGAAAATGCTCAGGTGATGAGAAAAATATGGGAAAAACATGACAACATCAGCCGTGACCTCCTTTGTAAAATCTCCCATTGTAGTGTACATGCTGTCTTTACTGAAGAGGCTGAAACCTTAAAAAAAAACAAAAATGTATGTATATACGTGTCAACAAAAGGGTCTGAAACAACTCATCATTTATTCGTGTATTTCATTGACTTTGGTGTCTCTCCCCTCCAGCCTCTGCTGTACCTGTGGTGTCCCCATTCCTCCTAACCCAGCCAACATGTGTGTGGCCTGCCTGCGTACTCAGGTAGACATCTCAGAGGGAATCCCCAAGCAAGTCACGGTGCACTTCTGCAAGCAGTGTGAACGGTGAGTTTCATGCATTTAATTACAAACACATAACAGTTGTATTAGTTTTGTACACTGTAATGCATCCATTATATCATTGTTTCTCTTTAGAAGGCATTTACAGGTGAAATGTTGCAGTCAGAAAGGTGTGTTTTTATTTAAATGTATTTCCTCTTTTACGCAGGTACTTGCAGCCTCCAGCGACCTGGATACAGTGTGCTCTGGAGTCCAGGGAGCTGCTTGCTCTTTGCTTGAAAAAACTAAAGAGCTCTATGTCTAAAGTAAGTCTCTTTCTTACTCGATGTCACTAAAGACGAATAGCATATTTCCATGTAAATGAAATATTTCTAGAATAAATTAAATATAAGGGGGTGTCCAGTGCCACTTCGTAATATGAGATTCACAAGTGTGATGCTAAGCTGCTTGTTTCAGTCCTGCCTTTTTATTGAGCGCATTTTCTTTTTGTTATGCTTTTGGGATGTGTGTGTGGAGAGGGACCATCTTAGACATATGCAAGCTAAGAATTCATATCCTTAAGTAAATATTAATTTTTAATGACAGTAAAGTTTAATCAAAACCTTAATGTTATACTCTTAAAACTCTTCTGGTTTAATGTATTCTCAGCAGGTACTCTGTGATACATTATTACATTACAGCATCCTTCCCATCTATCTGGTTTTATTATGATGTGCACATTCACTATTGTACTTCTCAATACTCAGACAGCGCTCGCACATCTAAAATGCATCTCTCTTTTCACAGGTGCGACTTATCGATGCTGGTTTCCTGTGGACAGAGCCGCACTCCAAAAGGATTAAAATGAAACTGACCATCCAGAAAGAGGTTAGAAAACAGGGAGACATTTCTGTGTGGGGGAAAATAATATTTTTAATTAGCGATCTGAGATGGGCAAGGTGCTTTTTATCCAGAAAGTTTAAAACAGAATCTTTTAATTGTTTATAATCTTACGAATACACATAAAAGTGGTGACAAGTTGTAGGACGTGCATCCGCTACAAAGTGACCCTGAGGTTGTTTTATCAGAAGAACAAGCAATCTGTCTGTTCTTGACAGAGTTATGTGAGAGTAGCGAGCCTTGGCTGTCATTGCATCTCCTTGACCTTTAGTGAGAACCTGAGCCCTGTGCTTCTTTTGTTTGTGCAGTTGGAGGGTCTTTATAATTCTGCCTGCAGTTTTCACTGTTCACATGAAAATTCAAGCATAACAATTCAAATGTCCTCTTCCCGAACAGCTCGGTTAATGAATTTCAGCCACCCGTTTTTGTCATCGTTTCCCATGCGGTTAGAGCATATGGTGTGACTTGTTGCTGTCTTCTCCAGGTGATGAATGGCGCCATCCTACAACAGGTGTTTGTGGTCGAGTTTGTCATCCAGTCCCAGATGTGTGACGACTGCCACCGTGTGGAGGCCAAAGACTTCTGGAAAGCCGTGGTTCAAGTTCGTCAGAAGGTAGATACCTGTGGTCTTACACCCTAATAAGTACAAACTATTTTCCCATTTTTGGCTGTTTTCAACCTTTTTAAAAGCACTTTTCAAATAAACCATGAACACTCATGTTACCAGTTATTGAAGTGGTAATGGTCATATTTCAGCACATTTGTAAAATTGGTTGTCATAGTAAAGTGTTGAGAAGAAAAGCTTGTGGTCAAAGCCTCTTTTTCCACTACCACCCACTTCTAATGTTTACTTTTAGGGTTTTTGGGGGCATTCACTGTTTCTCTTTCTATATATAGCGCTGTTAGTGTTTCATATACAAACATAGCTCTCTGGGTCTTTGTTGGGAAATACAACTCAAAACACTCCACTCTGACATATTGAACTGATGTAAAATGAACTTCACTGCCATAGAGACTGTAGACTTGCAGTTCAGTGATTAATAGTTATGTTGCTATGAAGCTAAGCTATGTTATTATTTAACTCAGCCACTTCATAATAAAAGCCAGTCACTGAAAAAGCTTTTACTCTGTAGCTGCATGACAGAAAAGGCTGATGTGAGTGAAGTTGCCCCCTCCACCTTCTTCAAATCAAACAAAATTGATATCAAACGTTTGTGCTGCAAAAAGTTTCACTTGTGCTGATTTTGTTTTAAAGATATTAATGAAAGGTAAAAGGCTGAGCAGAACGTAGATGCATGAAATAAACAATTTGCTCAGAGGTGGAAAAAACCCAGCTGTGTCAAATGCCATTAAGTTGAATGTTTGCATGCAAATGCAAAGCTACTTATCGAGGTTTGTGCTGTTTAAAGGGATGAGTATGAATTTCTCTGTGATGAAGATTTCTCTGTTGGCCTTCAGACTGTACACAAAAAGACTTTCTACTATTTGGAGCAGCTGATCCTGAAGCATAAACTCCACCAGAATACCCTCAACATTAAAGAAATACATGGTAGGTCAATGATCTCTGATTATGTGTTGAATCTTTCATAAATAATCATGTGCATAACGCTTTATACACCAATAGAATTCTATAATAATTTTTCAGATTCCTTAGAAAGAGAGAGAGAATTTGATAAACACAAAAAATGAATTGACTGTCTATTATAGAGCTCTTTCAAATTATTTATGGCCACTAAGATTAATACATTCATCTTTTCATCATCTCTATCTCCTCCTCTTCTTTATCTGCCTCCTCCACCGCTGTTCTCTCCTTCCTCATCTCCACCTCATCCTCTTCCTCCTCAGCTGAAGCCTCATCTCCTGAGCTAAAGTCAGAGCTCTTACCTAAGAGAACGCCCATAAAAATACTGCTTTATTCCCATTTTACATTGTCAGCAGAATAAATGTGCGGACCTCCTGTCTCTAACAATAAGCTGGCTGTAACAGCAGCAGCTGGTTAAAAGATAATGTTATGCCAGCTAACCTTTGGCTCGAGTGTCCTAAAAATCTCAGTTTCCCTATGATAAACAGTTGATTTGTATTCTTGCATCATATGAAAGTTTATACACCAATTGCCCGAGTCTGACAGCATTAGATCTACTTCAAAGAAAGCTTCAGTAACAGCAGCTAACACCAACAAAAACGGCAGCTCTTACAGACAGAAAAGTTCAGGATAGCCTCATCTTACTTCAGCATCGCTGTCATCAGTCAGAAATGAGCTTCGCTGGCTCGATCGACTCGTATCAGACTCCTTCAACGACGTTCTACAGCATCCTCAAGACTAAATAGACGTGGACGCTTCACATCGGGCATGTTGACAGCTGACATAAACAGTGGACTGACAGTTTAGATTTACTACTGATGAATGCCAGACGGACTGCCTGAGGTGAATGAGGGGAAAAACTGAAAATGTTACAAATATTTAATTGACAAACACTTTTTTTTTTCTTTTTAATGTGTCCATATTATTTAAATATATTAAAGTATTAAAAATGTGTTTATACACAGGCAGCAGTGGAAACCTGCCAGCTGTTATGGGATGTCGAGGGTTAAAGGGGAAATGCCTCGTCTCTGCTGTGGGGACTTTTACCCAAATTACACTGCAAAGTGGGAAACTTGCCCTAGTTGTCACCAGCGGAACTAATGTGGGTTAGAGCGAAGGAGAACATAATGATGTGTCGAGTGTTAATTACCTCTTTCCGTACCAGACAACCAGTCATGCATGCATATCACTGGCACCAATAACTCCATGCAGCTGTCCTCGTGTGGGCCTCTCAGGGGCACGCGTTGTACATCTAATCAGAGCGGGCGTTCCTTACCAGCTGCCTGCAGAGCAAGCTTGTTTCTTACCCACTTATGGATGCTAAGTGCTACTTCATACATACTCATGTGCGCCAAGGCTCACATGCTGTGCATTGAGTGACATCTCAGCAGCAGTCCTCTGTATTCTTGGATGGGACTGTTAAGCAGAAGTTTGGCCCAATGGGGTTGTTTAAATCATCTGTGTCTCGGCAGGACTTGAAAGCTTTAAGAAGGTTACATGTGGCTGCCATATTTTTCTTTTCTCTTCATCTGCTCTGTGGTATGTGCTGTTTTCATGCATATGTTCTTTGGCGCGGCGATGACCTGTGAAGCACACGTGTGATAAATATATCGGTGGAGTGTATTTGATGGTATTGCTTTTTCTCGCAGAGGGCATTGATTTCTACTACGGCTCCAAGCAGCATGCTCAGAAGATGGTGGACTTCTTGCAGTGCACTGTGCCATGCAGGTAAACATTGCTTCAGTCCATGCCTCTGAAAACACTGAGCACGACCTTCACAGTGTTCAGTGATGACGTCTGCCAAGGTTCAGAATTTGTGTGTAGAAGTGGAGATGATTAGCCTAGCAGTGGTGTTAGCAAAATGTAGCCTGTCTGTAATAAATCTGCATCGGAAGAGAATGTAACCCATTATAAAGAAAGGGAATATTTTAAGGTTTTTAGTTAATTTGAAACAGCATGCAAGTGTTGTTTCTGCATAGCAGAAACCATTTATATAATCTACACAGGATGTTTCCTTTCCATGCATGCACAACATCTTAGTGCATTTAGGCCCTTTTGTTGTACCACTTGTCCAGCCGACACTTAACGAGCTCGACTGTGTTGGTGAATGATTTAATATTACTAATAAAAATTAATACTTTCTTTTTAACTTTAAAGGTCAAAGACATCTCAGCGCCTCATCTCTCACGACATCCACTCAAACACATACAACTACAAGAGCACCTTCTCTGTGGAGATCGTACCGGTCTGCAAGGTATCCAGCAAACAGTTGCATTTATATTTGTAACTCATTTTAGTTGAATTTAGGATTTATCCCACGATTCATTGTTAGCAGTGAGATACACCCAACTGTCCTTGTCATTCCTACGGCCTTCACATTAGATACATTAAATATCTGATAGTTTATATAGAGGTTTGAATTTGTGTTTAACGGTGACAGGTGATGATAGATTAAACTGGAAAGCAATGACATTAAAATTCAGGTTGGGATTGATTGATCCCTGTCAGGTGTCATTTTCAGTAGTTGATTGGCATGCCACTACAGTTGAATGCTTTAAATATCATTACATAGACTGGGTTTGTTAACACCCCATATTTCAATACTAGGGGGGCCATGCAGGGACACGTGTTTTCTTAAATGAAAACATCAAGTCCTTTCTTTTGAGTGAACAAGCTGTTCTGCACAAGTTCAAAGCCTTTTTACTCCACGTGACCTCAGTTTGACCCCCAGTTTTCTGGTTGTGTGTGGTTGCCAGGACAACGTTGTGTGCCTTTCACCTCGGCTGGCGCAGAGCCTGGGGAACATGGGTCAAGTCTGTGTGTGCATCCGTGTCACCAGCACCATCCATCTGATCGACCCCCGCACCCTGCAGAGTGAGTACAGAGGGGTTTTGACACGTTTAGCTGACACCACAGCTCACGCTGTCTGCAGCTCACCTGGTTAATTGTAGAAGCATTTCTCACATATTTGTGTGTTGGCTTGCAGTCAGCAGAGAGGTACTTTAAGTTGGGGATAGATGCAGTAAATAATTGTCATCCTTTTTATTTTTTAAAAAAAAAAAAGTGTAATCAAACCTCACAGCAAGTAGTTTTTGAGCTCGAACCTGCCGGCCGGGTGGGCCTTTCTTGTGTGGAGTTTGGATGTTCTACCTGTGCCTGTGTGGGTGCTTTCTGGGTACTCTGGCTTCCTCTCACAGTCCTAAAACACACATGAGTGTGGTGTGACTCTATCCACCCTTCTCATCTCCTTAAATTGGACAAACGGTGTCCAATTCAAATAAATATTTTTAAAACAGTTTCTTGTCTTAAAAAATACTTATTTAATTTTTTTTAACTGTTGTTGTTATTATTAGTTTTTGTTTGTTTAAAGTGACCATCCCTATTTTGAATTCCTATAAATGATCTCATAGTAAACACAATTAGCTTAACTCTTTCTCCAGTAAAGATGACATTTGACGGCCTCCCATGTACCTTAATGGCAAGTTTTGACACATCAGCATATAATACATAAAGATCTGGTAGTTTCTGCGTCTTTCTTCTTAACTTCTGATGCACACGTAGTCATTTTGTTCTATAAGCATCCCTGAAATATGACAGAAACCACTCAGTTCAGAAAAGAGCTTTAGTGGGCTTTCAGTGTTCAGAGTTGAGCTACAGATATTCAACCGAAAATTGTTCAACAATTTATTTGTAATTAACAGAAGCAGTTGTGTGTTATGAGACGTTTAGCAGCCCGTTTTACTTTTACATTTTATAAACTGTTTGACAGCTGATGGCTCAAAAATAATGGATATTTTAATTAACAATGGACTTCATTCACTAGATCTAAATATGACTTATAATTTCTTTAAGTCTGTTACCAATAGTTATTAGCACTGTTGAAAAAATGCTGCTAACATAAGCACTTAATACATTTGATCAGAAAATAAAATTGTGTTATCACATAAGAAGCAGATCGTCACAGTCGACTAGCTGAATATTTAAATATTCATCTGAGCAGTTTCCCATTAAATGACTTTGATAAACCAGTTGTTTCATCTGTGCACTCTGTTTAGCCTCTTTCATTATCTGCACTTTTAGAAACATTACCACAGGTTGGTTATTTTTCACTCTTGTATTGTTCATAACACTAAAAGTATTTCCTGCGTTACCGAGAGTCGCTGCTTGGTCAACACCCTTCTAAACCGCACTAGACTGACCCCAGTTTGGTGACCAAATGTTCCACGCAGTCATTTTACTCAGCTGCCTCTCTCTTCTCCAGTCACAGCACGATGTTAGACGTGCTCCCAGAGAGCAAAACATATTTCAGATTGCATTATTTATTCTATCAAAGCCAAGTTATCTGATTTAGGGGGACTTATTACCAGTACAAGCACGGAGACAATTAGTGATGGGTTGCTTCCTCTGCGTGTGGCATAATCGCTCATTTTGTGAGAGGCTGGATGGTCCTCCACATCTTGAAGCAGCACACATGTTTTTAATTACTCTTCAAAGAGCAGGCTATATTTGGAGCAGAAAGTTTTTTAGCTGGTTGAAAAGCACAAACAGCCTCAAGGCTGTCGAGCAGATTCAGTGGCACAAGGCAATTAACTGATGTATCAGAAGTATCCGTTTCTGCTTGTACAGTTTGGTTGAAGTATAGACAGGAAGACGATCTTCCTGTCTAGTTTGTTTAGAGTATGAACAGAAAGAAAAAGCACTTATGGATAAATCAGACTTGGAATATTTTTAATACTCTGCTGAGAAAAATTAAAGGAAGATTTAGAAAACACATGCTGGATATCTATACTGATACGGGCTGGGTAATTTGTTAGGATTGAAAGGCTCATCTTGCCACATCTTTTCAAGGAAATGAAAATAATCTACCGACAGTGGGCTGAATTCAAATACACCCCAAAAATCAAAGTTAAAAAGGACGTGGCAGGCTAATCCATTTAACAGAAATTTCATTGAGCACCAAATGGTGCTCAGTAGTTTGTATGGCCTCCATGTGCTTGTGCTTGTGCTTGATGAAGGATGGTGTCCTTGGGGATCTCCTCCCAGATCTGGGCCAGGGCATCACTGAGCTCCTGGACAGTCTCAGGTGCAACCTGGCAGATGGACTGAAACATTATGTCCCAGAGGTGTTCTGTTCGATTTATGTCAGGCAAGCATGGGGGAGCCAGTCAGTGGTATCAGTTCCTTGCATGAGCTGGTTTCAAACTGTCACCAGATGTGGCCGACCATTGTCGAGCACTAGGAGGAACCCAGGACCCGCTGCACCAGAGCAGGGTTTGACAGTGGGTTCAAGGATTTCTTCCCAATTTGGCAGTCAGGTTGCTGTTCCCTCACCTGTAGAGGTCTGTGCACCCCTCGATGGATGTATCCCCCCCAGACTATCACTGACCCACCACTAAACTGATAATGCTGATCCATGTTACAGACAGCTTAACATCTTCCACAGCTTCTCCAGAGACTTTCACATCTGTCACGTGTTCAGGGTGAACCTGCTATCATATGTGAAAAGCACAGGGCGCCAATGGTGGACCTGCCAATTCTGGTATTCTTTGACAAATACCAGTTGGACTCCACAGTGACGGGCAGTGAGCATAGGGTCCACTAAAAGATGTTGGGCCATTCTCATTAACTCTGTTTCTGATTGTTTGTCAGATGGGTTAAGGACCTTCTGCATTCTTGTCCAGCTCTCCTAGAGTAACTGTCTTTATCCTGGAATCTCCTCCATGCTCTTGAGACTGTGCTGGGAAACACAGCAAACCTTCTGGCAATATATTGATGTGCCATCCTGGAGGTGTCAGACTACCTGTGTAACCTGTGTAGGGTCCAAATATTGCCTTATATTGGATCTAAACCCCAGAACTTTAACTGACTTGATGCTATACTCAGATTAAAAGTGTTCCTTTAATATTTTTTGAGTAGTGTATGTATTTTTTTATGAGACAAATGGATTTAAATATCCGGGAAGGTAAGTGTTTTGTTTTTTTTTTTTGGGGGGGGGGGGGGTTTTTTTTTTTTTTTATAAATCCCTCAA